>PQXP01000017.1:0-99701 GCA_002973495.1 Apiotrichum akiyoshidainum
GCGAGAGCGTGTCTCCAGCGCCTCAAGCCATGGTCCCAGGCCCAACTCATGAAGAGGATGGAGGACCCGTCAGTGCGCTTCCAACTTTCAACGACCTACTGCCTCCAATGTATAATCCTGCCTGGCAGGGTGGGGAGGCTGTAGCCCCCAGCAACACCAGGGCGACTCCACCCCCAGGTGACTTCAGGTAGTGTTCGATACCTTCCCAGGCTGGAGCTGCTGTCATAACATATGTACCTGGCTTTTCCATCGAAATTAGAGCACTGTGCTTCTTTGGAGCATGTCAGAACAGTACTCTGAACTGTTGTTGGGCCTCTTGGGAATAAATCGCCACCACTGCCAGCTCTGCTGACACTTGACACCTTTACGAGCAACCACACCTGCACATACCCCCGAAAGATAGCTATCGCAGACACCTTTCCTCACATCTCACTCCTTTTCACACCCTCTCAAAAGTTAGGCGGCCGTGTTGCGCACCACCACGCTGGACACAATGCTCACCTCTCTCGCTTTCGCCGCACTCGTCGCCGCCGGCGCCACGGCCCAAACCACGCTTACCCCCATCACCCCAGCCGATCTCATCCAGGCATGTGACCTTGCATCCTCACCGAACACTCCGCTCACCCTTCCACAGTGCCAGCCCGCAAATCTCGAGTGGTCTGGTGGCAAGGCTCCCTACAATGTCCCGCTCCTTCCAGGCGGCACGGTTGGCGGTCCTATCCTTGTCGACTTGAACACTATTGACAGTACCTCCCTGATCTGGATAGTCAACCTACCCGCCGATACCGCAGCCACCCTCCGTGTCAAGGACGCCGTCACAAGCAAAAGTGGCGGCTACGCGGCCGACCAGTTCACTTCGACCCGCACGTCTCCTCTTCAATCTTCAGTTGGAAAGGTCACCCCCGGGCCCTCTGAACCCGCCGATGAGTTGGCCACAGTGTCCATCGACACGAAGGCTCCTCCAGCTGTCACCACCACAGTCGCAGCCAGGACCCACGAGGAGGATGGGGGGCGTGTTGTTTCTCCGCAGGCAGATCTGCTTCCTCCAGTGTATAATCCGGCCTGGAGGGACGACAATTCTTCAACCGCCAGCGCTTCCAGGCCGGCGGCAGCGAGCCCGCCATCGGACTTTAAGTAGTGTTCAATGCCTCGCCTGGCTGAAGCCACCGTAGCTGGTTCGCCGAGTAACTCCATCATGTGAGTGATAGTTATCCCACAACCGCCGGATGGGGCCTTGAATAGTATGGCAACCTAAAGTATGCACGACTCAAACTGGCCCAGTGGCTCTGCCGAGACCGCAACCACACCCCTCTGAACGATTTGAACGGAAACGGGTCTGAAACATGACCCCAAAGCCGCCTGCAAGGAGGCAAAGAAAGGTCTGGACGCTGCAAGCTGCCACGGTTGCAACGGGCCACGGGGACATGTGGACATATGCCATGCACAGTCACGTGCCAGCCAGCTGGAAGTTGCTACAAAAGTTGACAGAATAACGGGATCGCCGGCTGCCACACTTTGTAGTCTCGGAGGACGAAGGTACCAGTGCACTGATGGTTGAACAACAGAAGTGCAACCGCTGTGGCTGCCAAAAGGACCCCCCCGTCTCCGTGTTGGTTGGTACATGCTCGGCTTGCTTAACCACTACTAGCTGGGATCCGTGCCGTTCACGGGATGGCATCGCACAAATGCCGGCCCTGGCAACTGGGTGACTTTGTTTCTGTCACACATCAAGGGGGGCAGACAAACGGACAGGATGAAGAACGTCCACATGCACGAGTATGTTTCCGGGATGGAAGAGAAGCAGGTCTGAATGGGGCGGTTGCATAGTTGTTTGCGAGTCACCCTCCTCAGCACTGGTCGGCTCCTGACACTTGCCGCAGCAGCCAGCCAGCAATCACATAGACCTCAAGATCTCTCCCAGACACCTTTTTCTCACCTCTCACTCTCTCACGAGCCCTTCCTCGCTCTCTATACGTATCATTGTGCAGACTCGAAGCGTCGGTCTTGAGCCACCACCCTCAGCCCCATGTTCGCCTCCCTCGCTTTCGCCACCGTCCTGGCAATCAGGGCCCTCGCCATCCCCCAGTCGTCCTCTCTGGTCGTCCAGACCCCCCAGGCGCTTGTCCAGGTACGTTAGCATCCCTCTCGCGTAGAGCACTCTGTTCACCTCTCCGCAGTGCCAGCCCGTCAGACTCACGTGGAGTGGTGGCACGGCCCCTTACTTCGTTAGCTTTGTGGATGTCAGTTCCGGTTTGACCATCAAGAACTTGGGCACGGTAGATGGCACCTCAAGCACCTGGATCGTTAACCTGCCCGTCAGCGTCCTCCTCCGCATTCGAGTCACAGACAAGGATGGCGAAGACAGTGTCTCTGGCGCGATCGGTGTTCGAGCTGGCAGTTCGAACAGCTGCATGGCATATTCCGGTTCTCTCACGACTATCACGACAACTCAAGACGGTTCCACGAACACTGAATCGCCCGAGCCGCGATCTTCGCCCGCGTCTAGCTCGACCACTGACACCTTGCTCATTTCGAGCGTGGCTCCGGGCATAGCCATTACCTCCAAGGCTCGCCCCGCTCCCTCGCCTTATATAAGTGCCATCCGACCAGTATACTCCAAATCAGGATCTTCGTCATTGGCTGCAGCCATCGGTGGGATTATTGTGAGTGTTGCTCTAATCACCTGTTCAACCGAATGCTGATGATTACCGTAGGCGGGAGGGATCATCTGCATCATAGCGGCTTGTTTGATAGTTTGGTTCCTCCGGCGTCGTCGTGCGAGTGCGAGGAGGCAGCCAGAGGCGTTTTTCGTCGACGAGACCTCTGAGACCAACGTGGGCACGATCACTGCATTCCCCGCCCCTCCTCCAGCCCCGCCTGTCCCGCAGGCGCTCGAAGCTTCCACCCTCACGAGCACTCCGACCCGCACAACTCCTCCTCAATCCTCGGTTGCAAAGGGCTCCCCCGCGTCGTCTGAAGTTGCAGATGAGTCGGCCACCAGCCATACGAAGGCTCCTCCAACTGTCACTGCCACAGTCGCAGCCAGAACACACGAAGAGGATGGGGGTCGTGTTGTTTCCCCGCCTGCCCCGTCTAACGATCTGCTGCCCCCAGTGTACAATCCTGCCTGGAGGGACGAGGACGGCCCCGTTGCTGCTGCCAGTGTCGAGGCTCTGAACGTGGTTGGCCCTTCAGGTTCAGACAGACCCACCAAAGGGCATTAAACTCCTTCTCAGAGAGGGTTAGAATGCGAATCATGCGCTTGTGGCAAACATCCTGTGTCTGTGTTTCGGTGCTGTGGTTTGATACTGCGTCGAGGGCATGCTTTGATGCTGCGTTGAGGGGAGAGGGTGACGCTGGACACTCACGTTGAAACGACGGTCAGTGCATGTGCGACGATTGCTCGAGCAAGGGGCTAGCAGTGACGCATCAGTCCGCCTCCGCGGCGCGGGCTCGATCCTGGCTGGCGGAGGACGGAGAAGAGGCCCGTGCAGCCGAGGGCAGACACGTACCGAGTGTGCGCAGCTGGCCCGGCAACCAAGTCGGTTACTTGGGGCCAGTGTGACGTGCCGAGACCCCCACACCAACCTTGGCGCTTGCGGCATTCCCCACAACCGAGCCACGGCGAGTGGGCAGCTTGACGGGCTCTCCGGTTCGTGTTGGCAGCTCCGCCCCCAGCTCCGCTCCCCCCGGGTGCCGATTATATGCTTCATGTTGTTGGTGGCTGGCCCACTTCCGCGCAGGTGTGCACGTCCGGCAGTCTTTGCGTTATATTCTCTACCCTGCGCTGCTATACATTCTTTCAAGTTCTAGGATGCATAACAGGCTTGTCGCCTCCATGGCGTCGATGGAAGCACGCGACGCGTCGTCGCCGACCTTCCAGCATTCCGTCCGGAATCCAGGCACCGGAGAACATCGAATACTGCCACTGCGCGGAGCCCCCGGGCCACGGAGCGGTGCCTGGACCGAGCTATGGAGACCAGTCCGGCCCCGCTCCGCACACAGCGACAATGCTCATGGCCGCCGCAGTGACTTGATGCCCACCAGTTCGCTCCGATATGTACATGACAGCTAGTCGGCAACATGGGGGATGCGAAACTCTAGATAAAGCAGGACGTTCGAGGGGTCCACACTCCTCCCCCGCACCACACCATGAGCACCATCGTAAGAGTACACTCTGACCCCGCCTACACGGTGAAGAGCGACAGCAAGCATGATGACCATATGGTCATCACGACCGAGTCCGGCCAGGAAGTGGTCGTCAACGACGGCGTGTGGGGAGACATGGGCGAAGGCACTACAAACTACCGCAGCCTGGGATAGTGAGTGCCAGGAGTTGTTGCGCTGACCGGCAGTTTCGGCGCCGCCGTCATCCAGGTCAAGGTCCAAATCGGTCTCGGCGTCCTTGCACTGGTGAGTACACTCGCTGGCGTGACTGACTTGAGCCCTTTGTTCTTAGCACCCTCGGTCTCGTTCCTGGTATTCTCGTCATCCTTGCCACCGGCATGATGGCATACTGGACCCAATGGCAGATCGGCACAATCAAGAAGATCCACCCCGAGGTGTTCTCCATGGCCGAGTGAGTAGTGCTCTCAAGTGCGTTTTTGACCCCAGCGTCGGATACGTCATCTTTGGCCCCGTCGGACGCGAGGTGTTTGGCGCCTTCTTCTGGGTGTTCCTCACAGTCATTGCCGGTGCCGCCATGCTCAGTGTCTCTACAGCCCTCAATGCGCTCAGCATGAACGCGACGTGTACCGCCGTGTTCGCGTTCGTCGCTGCCATTGTCACGATGCTGCTCTCCACTCCGCAGACGCTTGAGAAGATGTCGTGGTTCTCGTGGGTCGGCGCCGCGTGCATCATGACGTCGATCATCACGCTCCTGGCTGCAGTGTCTCGCCAGGACCGCCCCAGCGATGCCCCCAAGACAGGTCCGTGGGACAAGAACATTGTGGTCATCGGCCACCCGTCGTTTATCGATGCCATGACGGCCGTGGCGACAGTTTTCCTCTCATTCGCGGGCGGGCCATACTATTTCAATGTTATTGCCGAGCTCCGCGACCCGCGAGACTACCGCAAGTCAATCACCATCTCGGCCATGTTCACTACCATGGTCTACCTCATCATTGGTAAGAGCACAATACCAAAAAAAAACTCGTGCTGATGGCAGGCTCTCTCACCTACCACTACTGCGGTCAGTACGTCTCGTCTCCCGCCCTCGGATCGGCCGGGCCCCTCATGAAAAAGGTCTGCTACGGTCTCGCAATCCCCGGTCTCCTGGTATCAGCGATCCTCAACACGCACATTCCTGCAAAGTACATCTTTGTCCGCCTTCTCCGCAACTCTCACCACCTCACCCAGCCCACCAAGACGCACTATGCGTACTGGTTTGGCTGCATCTTCTTCAACGGCACCATGGCGTTTATCATTGCCGAGTCGATCCCCGTGTTCAACGACCTCGTGTCGTTGGCAGGTGCGCTGCTGGGCACGCCGTGTGCGTACACTGCGCCGCTCCTCATGTGGTTTTATGTCAAACGCGGGGATCTTCTCAAGAAGCCGTCGGCCCTGCTCGTCGTCGCAGCGGCCGTGAATGGCTTCCTGCTGCTCGCGAGCTTGCTGGTTGCCATCGGAGGCCTGTACGCGAGCGCCGTCAGCATCAACAACAGCCTCAAGGAGGGCAAGGCGGGCGGAGTGTTCTCGTGTGCTGATAACAGTAACAGTGTGTAAGAGCGGAAGAAGAGACGGGGTTGTGCAATAGGTCTGATACGAAGTAGGCAGCAGAAGCAGAATGCAATCTCGGTGTCGTCGAGCTCCGAACTCCGAACTCGTCTCGGAGTCGGAATCAAAAAACACAAATGGCCATCCATCCCCGGTGATGCTCCCAAAAGTTTCATGAGCCAGGGCAATCAACGGCGACTCCGTACCCATGATCCAATTGACCGCGCCTAAGGGTACCACTACTACTCGCTATCTCTCTCTCTCTATCTTTGATGTTCATGTTGCTCTCTACCCGACTTGACCCACCTCAATGCGACCGGAGCAGGCTGCTGATGCCGTCGCCAGCAACGGCAACGACAGACAGCCCATCGACGCCTTGGGCGAGACTTTCGGAGATGACTCGACACTGACAGTCGCGTCCAACGACGCCCAGAACACCGAAAAGCGCGTTCCGTACTCACCGGGCCAGAAATGGGGGTTGCTCGCGATCTTTAGCTTTGCGATGTTTATCGACAGTGAGCCCAACCATATCGTCACCACTGACCGCAGTCGTCAACTTTGCGTCGTGCTACTTCTTCACCTACCCCATTAGCTTGGACCTCAACATTCGCATCGAGCAGCAGTCCTGGGTCATCGTGAGCCACCCCTGCTACCGCTCTAACATCAGACATCGTACTCGGTGACATTTTCCGCCTTCCTGCTCTTCTGGGGACGGTTCTCAGACCTCTACTCGGCAAAGTATGTCTTTGTTTTCGGCTTCGCGGCCTTGGGACTGTTCAACCTCATCTGCTCGTTCCTGGTCGAGCAATACTCATTCTTCGTCGTCCGTGCCTTTGCTGGAATCGCGGCCGGTGCTCTCGTTCCCGCCGCCTACCGTCTTATCCCTCACGTCTTTGAGTCCCACGAGCTGTCGCGGGCCTTCACCATCTTTGGCATGTCTAGTTCGTTTGCAAGCATCGGCGGAACATTCCTCTCTGCGGCGTTCGAGTACATTCCGACTGGTGGGCAGGGCGAGGCTTGGCGCTGGTTCTTCCGCTTCTTGGCAGTAATCATTCTCCCAGTAGCCGCCCTCGCCTTTAAGGTGGTCCCGGATCCTGGTGACTCGCACACCGAGGAACGCAGCTGGAAGCGGCTCGACATTGGCGGATCTATGACCATGCTGGCGGCCATTGTGCTGCTCACGCTCGGCCTGACGTTTGGCGCGTCCTACGGCTGGAAGACGGCCGCGTTCCTGGTCCCCTTCATCCTGTCTGTTTTCCTATTTGCAGCGTTCTTCTGGTGGGAGCAGCGTCTGCCCGAGGACGTCGCCGTGCTCCCGGTTAGTGTGTGGAAGATCCCGGGCCTGGCATTGTGGCTGTGGTTTGGCCTATGCGTGTACGGCTGGTGGGGCATCGAGTATCTCGCCCTTGTCGAGTTCTATGTCAATGTGCACCACGACTCGCCTATCATCACAGCCCTCCGACTCGCCCCACAGGCCATGTCTATGCTGGTTGTCGCCACGTACCTCACGTACAAGCCCAAGCTGGTGCTTCACGTCCGGTGGGCCATCATGATCGGTATGGCATGCGCGTGCACAGGCTACGTGCTGTTCAGCCAGTCGGGCAACCAGATTGGCGCCGACTATTGGAAGTATGTGTTTACCGGCGGCATCATCGGCTGCGGCGGAGCCACTGTTGCGTTCACTGCAACGTCGGTCGGCGTGATGACTGCTGTGCCCCCCAGCATGAGCGGAGTCGCCGGCGCCATCCTCCAGGTTTCATTCCAGGTACGTCTTGGCGCTTTCAGTGCTGCGGCTACTACCGCGGCAAGCAGCTGACACTCAGGTCGGCCAAGTGGTCGCGTACGCGATTCAGGCTGGCTGCTTTACAATCTTCCCTGGCGGCTTCCACAACTGGAAAAACGTGCAAGCATCGTTCTACTTCCAGCTCGGCTGGATGGGCTTGTGGACGATTGGCTTCCTGGTGATGTACCGGAAGACCGCCACGACAGAGGACGTCGAGACGCCAGCGACAACCATGCCGGACACTGAGAAGACCACATAGATATGCATAGATCATTGTTATTGTCACAGTCACTGACTGTACGCCACCTAACTTATCTGACACCAGAGAAGCCCGACAGCAATCGCCCACAGAACGCCCGGCTGATATGGGCCGTCCGGTGGTGTGCCCGCTGCTGCGACAGTACCTCCAGGGCACTCGAGGTGGCGGCGTTGGAGAGCTGTGTCCCATTCTAATGTGAACATCGTCGATAGAGAACGACACCGACTTTGTTTCGTCTCAGGAAAAAGCAGTCCTCATTCGTGTGTCACCCGCATCGCCATGAGGAGAGGTGGCTGCCTGCGGCAGCCTCAGACTCGGCAACTGACCGACATCCAGCCCTTCCCGTGATTGGGGTTAGACGACTCCATCTGTTATTAACCAACTATCACATTCTATCGTTCGAGTCTTTCAAGCATTCAGAACTTTGGAAACTCTTCAGACGACCTGCTACAGCGGCCAAGTGTTGGCCTACGAGTTCGTTCGTACTACAAATCCTAACAAATCTGTTACCTAATTGATGGCGTTCTGCACATACTTTGTGCCAATGAGAGCAGCCGTGGGACCACCGCTGAGGTCAATGTCCTCGAGAGGGACAAAGCCGTCCCGGCGGTAGAGCCACCAGCCGCCCCAGGACACCGCGACCACAACCAGCGAGATGTAGGACGCAAGGAACTCCTGGTAGTCCCAGACGGGGACCCACGCCTTGAAGCCACTAAAGAGAATGGCGATGCAGAACGCAACGATACACGACCAGGCCATGTACGGCTGGGCCCAGCTGCGGAGGGGGAAGGCGCGGCGGTTGACACCCTGGAGGTCACACGCCTTCTTGAAGCGGACAAAACAGAAGCAGATGGAGGCCCAGCAGACGAGCTTCATGAGCGCAGTAAGGTTGGAGAGCCAGTTGAAGGCCTGGTTGGAGCCGTTGGAGAGCGAGAGGTAGGCCAGAGGGCTAAAGGCGGCAGCAATGGTCACGCCGACCCAGGGGACACCAGACTTGGTGGTCCACAGGAAGCACTGGGGGCCGAAACCGTTGCGGGTCATGCCCATAAGGCAGCGAGCAAGGCCGTAGATAGACTCGTTTCCAGTGGACCAGGCGGATGAGACGACAACGGCGTTGACGACGTGGGCGAGCGCGCTGACGCCGTTGCGCTTGGCCACGAGGACAAAGGGCGAGGCAGCCGCGGTACTTCCGCCAAGCTTGTTGGCGTCGAGGAGGTCAGGGTCGTCGTAACGAATGTTCAGACCAATGATCATGACGGAGATGACGTAGAGGCCAGCGATACGGTAAAACACAGTGCGGATGGCGGTGCGCATGCTCTTGCGAGGGTTCTTGGCCTCACCAGCACTGCGGCACGTCAGTGACTGGATAACGGAAAAACTTCGGGTAAAACTAGCAATCCAGGAATGTTGTTCCTTCATTACTCACAGAAGACCAACACCCTCAATACCGGCAAAGGAGAACGCGGCCTTGGTGAACACGGCGTAGAAACCGAGGAAGGAAGCGAGTGCAGGAGGGTGCACACCACGGAAGGTGTTGTTGAACGGGGCCTCCCGCCAGTACTTTCCACCAATGAAGACACGGTTGCCGGGGACACCGCCGAGGTCGGCAATTAGGCCGAAGATGATGAGAGCAACGAGCATGACAATCTTGATGCCGCCCATGACGAACTCGACCTCACCAAACCAGCGAACGCCAAACATGTTGACACCCCAAGTGAGGATGCCGAAGACGGTGATGTAGATGGCGGCATGCTTGGTGTTCTTGTCCCAGTAGCCAATAAGCACCGCGATGGCAGACAGCTCAGAGGGGACCGAGATACCCATGGCCAGGGCGTAGGTGACGCCGATCAT
This sequence comes from Apiotrichum akiyoshidainum, assembly GCA_002973495.1. Taxonomy (NCBI): domain Eukaryota; kingdom Fungi; phylum Basidiomycota; class Tremellomycetes; order Trichosporonales; family Trichosporonaceae; genus Apiotrichum; species Apiotrichum akiyoshidainum. The sequence goes on from PQXP01000017.1 coordinate 9,609, forward strand.
CTGCCGGTCAGACAACTCTATTCCCTCGGGCGGTGAGGCTCGATTGAGCGACAAGGAGGTACTCACGAATCCGAAGCTCTCGCTAACATACTTCGCGCCCATCTCGACGAAGCCGCCAACATTGGGCTCGAAGCAGAGCATCTCTCCAAGGCAGTACATCATGCAGCCGAGGAAGGCTCCCATGACGCTGTAGCCAAGAAAGCAGCCAACGGGGCCACCCTGCGCAAGGGCTGAGCCGGAGCTGAGGAAGAGACCGGTACCTGCGTGTGAGTGCTTGGACCGTCAGGGGCAAGCGTGTCGGCGACGGAGGATTGTGCGTGGGATTGTGGGCCAGGAGGTTGCTTCGCCAGAGTATGTGGATCCGCTGCGATGTCACAGTAGATGAGTCGGCAGCATAGTGTGGTCCTACACCGATCGCCATTCAGCGACTTTGTTGCAACGCCACATTCCTGCCCCCGGTCATGAAGCCGTCTGATATAACTTACCGATGGTGCCCGCGATGGCAATCATCGAGACGACGCGAGGGGGCTACATACTGTTAGGGACGACGAAGAATGGCACCACGATGGAAGTCTCGACTCACGAGTTCACGCTTGATGCCGTGCTCGCCAACGGTCGTCTCAGCGAGCTCCACCTCCCTGTCCTGGAGATAGACAGTGGCATCCTTGTCGGCAGTCTCCGGGTACGCGGAGGAAACGACAATGTCGTTGGGATCGGTGTAGTGTGGGGAACTGAATGTCTTCTCGTTCATGGTGAGTGTTGCAAAGACAAGTCGACTCGCATCGGTCGACAGAATATTTAACGTTGTCGAACCGCGCGCTTCAAGCTTCAGGCGAGGTCGGTCTCAGTGAGTTGTGGGTTCTGGGTTCAGCCGAGAGTGCCGAGTGGGACAAGTCATGCGGAGGCTTGGGCATATCACCACAGAGGCACGGCACTCTGGGCAGTGCTCGGAGTGGGACTGATCAATTGCTCTCGGTGCGGTTCGGTGGGATGAGGAACCAATTGGTACGTACGAGATAAGTGGGTTCAGGGCGGACAGTCAGGAGGCCCGCCAGGGATGGTATCAGCAAGCCAACCTGCCGGAGTGTTTGCCGGTGGGCATCGGGAAAGCGGCTCCTACCTGGCAGCTCGCAACGTCTAGGCTGTGGCAAGCAGGGTGCCCAGGGCGACCGCCCAAAATGAAATGTGGGCCAGCCCCAACTCTAAATAAAACTCATCAGTCAACAGCCAACACTCGACAATCTTCCATCTTTCCATCACCATGTCGTTCCATCGCCAGGCAGGCAAACTCTTCGTCGAGGGTGTGTCATGCACCGACCTTGCTGCCACCTATGGCACCCCGCTCTACGTCTACTCGCGCTCCGCGCTCACCAGCGCCTGGGAGCAGTACGCCGCCGGTATCGCTCAAGCCAAGCGCGGGGACCCCGGATCCGTCAAGGTGCACGTCGCCGTCAAGGCCAACAGCAACATTGGCGTGCTCTCGCTCTTTGCCCGCCTCGGAGCCGGATTTGACATTGTCTCTGGCGGTGAGCTCGCGCGTGTCCTGGCCGCGGGTGGAAAGGCCTCGGACGTTGTCTTCTCGGGCGTCGGCAAGACCGTTGGCGAGATGAAGTATGCCCTCGAGGTCGGCGTCAAGTGTTTCAACGTCGAGTCGATTGCCGAGCTGGACCGCCTCGATGCCGTCGCTGGCCAGGTGGGTAAGACCGCCCCCATCTCGCTGCGTGTCAACCCCGACGTCGACGCCAAGACCCACCCGTACATTTCGACCGGGCTCAAGGAGAACAAGTTTGGTATCGCTTTCGAGTCCGCGCGCGCGACATACGCCAAGGCTGCTAAGCTTCCCAACCTCAAGGTCGTCGGCATCGACTGTCACATCGGAAGCCAGATCACCGAAGTTGCGCCGTATCTCGACGCGATTAACAAGGTGCTCGAGCTCGTCGCGCAGATCGAGTCCGACGGCGCCAAGCTGAAGCACATTGACATTGGCGGCGGACTCGGCATCAACTACGGCAATGGTCAAGTGCCCCCCGAAACCGCGACCTTTGTTTCGACCATTATCGACCACATCGACTCGTGCTCCCCCGGGCGTGAGGTCTGGTTCGAGCCCGGACGCAGCCTGCTCGGCAACGCCGGTGTGCTGCTCTCGACTGTTGAATACCTGAAGCCATCCGAGGCCAAGAACTTTGCCATCGTCGACGCCGGTATGAACGACCTTGCTCGCCCGAGCATCTACGGCGCGTACCATGGCGTTGAGCCCGTTGTCGAGCGGGCAGGAGGTGGCCGTTGGGACATTGTTGGTCCGGTCTGCGAGACAGGCGACTGGCTCGCCAAGGACCGCGAGATGGCGCTTGAGGCGGGCGATGTCATCGCGTTCATGTCCGCTGGCGCGTACGGCTTTACCATGGCATCCAACTACAACACACGGCCACGCCCTGCAGAGCTGGTCGTTGACGGAGAGCAGGTTCACGTTGTCCGCAAGCGTGAGACCATCGAGGACTGCATGAGGGGCGAGGTCTTGCTAGCTTAGATGTGAGAGACGGTGATATGTAGAATGGAGCGAGGAATAAACCGATGGAAGCATTTTCGCGATCGGCAAAGAATGTTCCTGACCCTCGGCCGACCTTGGTATCTGTGACATGTGCTCTCCCTCCCCTCAACGCCGAAACACCGATGGATGGCCACTATCTGATATGGCAATCTGATATGACGACCTTGGCGGCGGCTTTGGAGGGCGTTTCGGCATGCATGTCGCACAGCGTCGGCCGACTGCCCGCGCATTTTCGTGTCAAGGGCACAAATCACAGCCACGGACGGTTTGGTACCCACCCAATGCAGTCGGCCGGGCCCGCCAACCAGCTGATCAATCTCTTCTGGGAAAGACCAGTCAGCGGAGAATGGTGACAAAGTCTTGGCATCCTGGAATGGCACCACACATAAATATGGCGCGTACATGGCAAAAAAAATAAAAATCAAAATGACTGCTCTTCGCTGCAAAACAATACCCATCCGCCATGAGTGAGAAACAACAGAATACGGCTCCCGAGGAGCGCCCCATCGACTATGAAAAGATGGAGCACCAGGCCATTGGTGTGACCCGCATCGAGACGCTTTGGAGACACTTTGGAACCAACCGCGTCGTCCTTACTGCACTGGCGTGCACGATTTTCCGTGAGTCCCATCGTGAGTGCCTCTCTTACGACAGTGGTATGCTGCTCCTTTACCCTCGACGGCAGCACGACTGGATCGTATGAGACTATCGCCGTTTCGTACTACAAGGACCATGCCAGGCTGCTCGGCATCATTGGCACAGTCGAAGCGATTATCAACGCCGTGTCGAAGCCGTTCATTGCCAAGATGGCCGACCTGACATCACGCCAAAGCGCCTACTGCGTCCTCCTTGTTCTCTATGTCCTCGGCTATATCATTATCGCCTCGAGCAACACTGGTACCGCTCTCGCCGCTGGCCGCGTCATCAACACCGTCGGTAACGCCGGCCTCGACCTGGTTACAGACATTATCGTTGCCGACCTGACCCCTCTGGAGTGGCGCGGTCTCTTTACCGCACTGACTTCCATGCCATACATCTGGTTTGCCTGGATCGGTGGCAACATTACTGCCCCGCTAGTTGCAACTGAGACGGGTTGGCGCTGGGGCTTCGGCATGTTCTGTATCATGTGAGAACCGAAGGCGCGGACACAGGACTGACATCAGCGTTCCCACCTGTGTGCTGCCCGCTATCATCCTCCTCTTCTGGGCCGACAAGACTGCTCAGCGCAAGGGAGAGATGCGCATTGCCGAGTCACCGTTTGAGCGCCGCTGGAAGCAAGAGCATGGGTCGGAGAAGGCTCCGAGCCGCTGGGACCATATCAAGTTTTGGCTGTCGGAGATTGATGCCGTTGGACTGCTCCTCCTCGGCTTCTCCTGGGCGCTTCTGCTGCTCCCATTCAGTCTTGCTCCGAGCGCAAAGGGCAGGTGGAACAACTGTAAGTCAGAACCCCCGCCTGCCGCTCATTGCAGCCTCCATGATCGCAATGCTGGCAATCGGTGCCTTCCTTCAGATCGTCTTTGCCCTCTGGGAGTGGAAGTTTGCCAGCTCGCCGATGATCACCGTCAACCTTGTGCGCAATCGTACTTTCTTGCTTGCCGTCACCATTGATTTCTTCTACTTTATGGCGGGAAACATGCGCAGCCTGTACTGGTCGAGCTACGTCTACGTCGTATCGCAGTGGTCTCTGGCAAACTGGACGCGCTACACAAACGGCGAGACGGTCGCGTTATCCGTCTTTGGTATTATGGCTGGTGTGATTCTGCGGGCCACCCACCGTTATAAGGGCCTCCAGCTTTCGGGCCTCTGCATTCGCATCATCGGTATGGGTATCGTCGTATATACTGCTACTCGCACCCAGGTGCCCACCGTCGCATTCGCCTTTATTCCCGTCCTGATTGGTCTTGGTGGTGCCTGCTCCGTTGTTGGCACCCGCGTTGCCTCGCAGGCGTCTGTGCCGCACCACGACCTGGGCCAGGTTATTGCGCAACTCGCCCTATGGACTCGTATCGGGGGTGCTATCGGCTCTGCCATCGCCTCAACTACCTGGCAAAGCAACATGAAGACCAACATGGCGAAGCAGCGCGTGCCTGCTGCTGATATCGCTTCTCTGTATGCGAGTGTCAAGACTGCCCGCACAAAGTACGCCTGGGGTTCTGAATCCCACCAGGCTGTGATCAAGGGTGAGTATGGGAACAGCATTCTGCATGCTGACGACAGCGTACAACCAGACGGTCCGGCCTCTCTTCATCGCTGGTCTGTGTGTCACCTTCATCCCGCTCATCTGCGCGCTGCTCATGCCCAACTTTTATCTTGGCTCGTCGCACAACACGGTCGAGCGCACGGATGTGGCGGGCCGCAGGATCCTTGGCGATGAGCCGATCACTCACGCCGAGCATGAGGAGACGCTGGGAAAGCGGTCTGTATGGCAGAAGATCAAGGACGCCTTGGTCTGACATGCGAGCTCCTTTCATTGGTAGAAATGATTGACAGCGCTGCGAATCCTGTCTGGCCACAAAGTACGTAGGTATAATGTTTGCCTGCCGCAAAGTCAAACGGCGAGTAGAGTAAAACCAAAGCGGGCTACGGTGAAACGGGGGCGTGGAGGGTACAAGGCCGCTGCAGCCCGAGCTGTCAATGTTTGACGCCCTTGGTCCAGTGCCACACAGCCGCACGGTCACTACTTTGATTGCATTGTGTTCGTTCTTTACTAAGGGTCACCAATGCAGCACTGGATCCAAGACGGGCCGGGGCAGAGACCAGCCTGGAATCCACGTGCGCACCCCTTCGCAGTGCTCCAGCACCTGCCAGTCTGGCCCGCACTGTTCCGGCAGCGCTGGGCAGTGCAGCAGCGAACATTGTCGGGAGTTCCAGGACACGCGCCTCTGATCCAAGCGCCGGTGCACTGATCCGTCGAGATGCAGACGCCTGGGGGTTAGTGGTCATGGTGTTTGGCAGCGTACGGACCTGTGACACCTGCAAGTCCAGTACACGTATCGCCGACGCTAAGCGCCGCGGACGAGGCGACGAGGGTGGTGAAAAGGAGGAGCGTTTTCGCAAGCATGATTTCGGGTTCGGGGGCGGTGCATAGAACAAGCCAGCAGACCCGTCCTTTTATAAACTCCAAGGCGAGTGCCAAGAGGTCGCTTGTGATGCGGTGCGGCGGAAGTAGTGAAGCTTGCACCTCGGTCACGATCACGGACATGAAGAGTAACCTTACTCATCTCCGAACAACCCAATAATAGTGCCTCGTCAAGTGACGTCGTGGTGAACAACTTGCTTGGCCGAGAAGAGGTGGCCTTTCCCGACGTTTGACGATTCACAGTTTCACCTCGGAACAGAGTTCAGTTTGTTTGTTGTTCAGTGCAGCAACACTGCATTTTGAAACGATGGGGTCGGGGTTCGCGCGTCTTCCGTCGGAATCCAAGTGCAACAGGCTCGATCGTGTTTGAGGTGTGAGTGGCATCATCAAGAACATCACGCACAACATCAAGTCGGAATGGCTTATAAGAGAGGTGTCTGAGGCATAGGTGACCCCCCCAACGACCAACAATGCGTTACCCACTCTTCATCCTCTCACCCTTAGCTCTCGTGGCGGCGGTGGCTCTGCCACCCCCCACTGAGAAGCACAGCAATGGCCTTGGAATCCACGGCACTGTTGAGTCTCGCGCGCTTGACCTCGGCAAGGTAGGCAGCCCGACGATGCCACAGCTGACTCAAGGTCTCATCTCACGTGGAACGCCGCAGCGCTGTACGCGCTGTCATTCCTCCCGCTGCCCTGATTGCGCGAGGCGTCGGCGCCCTCGGTGAGGGAGCTTTTGCGGGCGAAGGCGCTGGCGGATCCAGAATCTCAGTTCTGCAAGTCCTCCTCAGCAACAAGGGTCAGACTGTAGCTCTAGACGGTCTCTGGGGCCCCGAGACCTCTGGTGCCGTTTCGGCCTTCCAGACGTCCGTGGGCCTCGAGGCAGACGGTATTCCTGGCCCGGCGACGCTCGGCGAGCTGGTTGACCAGGTCCAACAAGGATCTAGCGGCAAAGTGGTCCTGGCAGCGCAAACCTTTCTGAACTCGTTTGGCGCAGGTATCCAGGCAGACGGAGAGTTCGGCCCTGCGACGCACACCGCGGCCGTCAACTTCCAGGCCTCGCATGGGCTCGACGCGGATGGCATCATCGGACGCCTTAGCTGGACCGAGTTTTTCAAGACGGACGGCCAGGCTGTGGGCCCTCCCGCACCAACTGCCACTCAGCCTTCCACCCCAGACACCCCCGCCACCACTGGGAGCGGAGTGCAACTCTACATTGGCACCTCGTCTGAACTAGGCTCTCAGGAGCTCGAGCAGCTTGGCATTGCGGCACAATATGCTGCGTGAGTAACGACGCAAGCACTGTCGCTAATACTAGTGCCGCGTACTGCCCTCCATCCAAGTGGGACGACTGGAGCTGCAAGAACTGCAAGGGCCCCTTTACCAAGTTCTACGCGAAAGGAGGCGGCAAGATATCCGATAAATTGGTGATTCCACCCTGTGAGCAGGAGACTTGTTATGGGGTGCGAGCTGACAACAGGGTTTGTCATTGGGAATGGCGATACCGTCATTGTGTCCATCGCCGGGAGTCAGACCGGGGGAGGCCAGATTGACACAGGCACCTGGATCAACAATGGTCTCTACGAGAAGATAGCGCCCTCAACAGCTCTCTTCCCCGGCAGCTCCGGTCTACGGTTCCACTTTGGATTCTATGGGGACTTTGCTCTTTCCATAAAGGACATCTCCCAGGCAGTTGCCGCCGCCGCACCGGAGAATGGTGGCCGCATCCTTGTCGTGGGCCACTCGCAAGGAGCGGCAGTGGCCACTCTCGTTGCCGTGTCTCTGCAGGCGCGGGGCTACGGGACTGTGCATCTTCGCGCCTTCGCTTCTCCCCGCGTCGGCAACGCGGCGTTTGCTAACTACGCGGACGCTCAGATCGGGGGCCGGGCGGAACATGTCACGAATGACAACGACCTTGTCCCTCGTCTTCCTCCCCAGGACTATGACTTTAGACACATGAGTGGCGAGGTCTGGATCGACAACAAGGGGGTATACCACCGCTGCTCTGGACAGGAGGATCCTGACTGCGCTCTCTCTACAAATGTGAACATCTGGCTCTTTTCGGTAGGAGCCACCCATGTGGGACCATTCGGCGGGGTAACCATGGGATGTTAACAGCTTTGAGTTTGTGTTTTCTGTAGACGCGCGTGCGCACCTGCAGACGCGATGCAAACCTGACTGTTTGTCACTTTGTGATGGCCGTGCCGGGGCTGCCCGGTCGACTGGTAACGCGGTGCCGGCGATACTGCGATGTGAACGCTAGGCGCGTACGGGGTACGCGGACACGCGTGCACGAACATTCTGGGAGCTCAAGATGAGAGCCTGAGTGCCAAGTGAGCAAGTGATGAGAGCCTCCTCTGAGGGCAGCCGGACCATGACTGTTTAAAAAGCCAGTAGGCAGACTGTGGGATCAATGATGGTTGGTGTCTCGTGCAAGCTGGCCTTGCACCTCATCCTACATCAGGTTGACAGTCGTGATGGCCACCAGTGTCGTCGAGTCGCGTCCACGACGCGGGTGTTTTGGTGCTTTTTCAGGGCTCCACCAGTTTAATTGAGTAGCCATTTTGGTCAGGGCACGCGCCGCCTGGTGCGCGCGTCACTCGGCTGATCACGTTGATCCGATTTCGATCGATCATGAGACACCTCCACGCAGCCAGCGCAGCCAGCAGCAGCAGCGGGGCTTACAAGAATGGCCAGCAACACTGCACTCTCTCCACGTTCTGTCAATCTTTCCACCTGGCCACCATGGTGATCGCTATCGTACGTCCAGGTTCCATGCAGCACGCAACCTGTGGGACTCGACGACCAGCTCACCCTGCATGCAGATGGCGACAGTGACTGCCAAGCCAGGGCAAGCAGGCCCCCTCATCGAGCGTGGGTAGGCAAGCAACTGAATCAGGTATCGGTCAAGATTAACAAACGGGCAGATCTCCTCGCCATCAAGGCTGAAGTAGATGCAGAAGAGCCCGACACGATCACGTTCATACCGGTGCACAGCAAGAGCAACCAGGACGTGATCTATGTTTGGCAGGTGGTACGTGAATGTGACGTTGCTCCTGGGCCGAGCTGACAATGTCCTACAGTACAAGGACGAAGACGCACTAGATAGTGCGTTTGCGGTGAAAGCTCCAAGCCAAGTTGCATGCGCTGACGCAGGGTGTGCAGGACATTGGGAAGGCAAGGCGTTCCGAGGTAAGCCATGTGCGCGCTCGCAGCTAACGCGCTAACGACAGCGTTTGAAGCAGTGAGAGACGTGTACCTACAAGATCTGAAGATCGAAAATCTTGATGTGCTTGGGGCTTGAGTTATGTATGTAGAGGTCACTTTGCTTTCACGTTGTAATCACCTGTGATTGCTTCGCTCACCTGTGCCCTTGCCCAAGTCGAGAGCGTGAGACCTTGCCTTCTGGCCCCGTATTCTTGGATCTGACCATGTCAAGCCACTGACGAACTCTCCTGTGTGCAAGTGATCCGACACCGGTGTCCAGACCAACCGTGGATGGAACGAAGACTGGCTGCGGGGGCCGGTCGGGCGGCTATCTCCGTCAGCTGAACGAAATCCGACGTTCAGACGTCTCAGAGGTGGATGGGTTGTAGTTCTGATCACTTGACCTTGTGGACGGGGCTTGGGTTCGGTGGGCTACAAGCGCAAGATCGTTGCCTGTTAAAGCGGCTCAAGCTGCTATTTACAAACTACATCCCTGCATTCAACGGTATATGCGGCAACAGCAGGTTAAGTGTCACAACTTCAACGTCACCGGGAATCGGTATTCACCTTGCATTAATCACATGATGTGGTTGGCGGAAGGACGCCGTGCGTGCGTGTGAATCAATACAAAAACAAAGACCGAATCGTTTCCAAGGCATCCGTCAATCCCCCGCTGGCACATCCCACCCACCATGAGTGCCATCGAACGCATCAAGACGCTCGCGGAGCAGATCTCGCCAGCAGACGTGTCATCGCAGCCGAACATCCTGCTCTGGTCGGCCGGCGCGGGCCTCCTCGCGCACCAGTTCTTCAAGCGGTTCGAGCCCGACTCTATCAGCTACAGCCAGTTTATGATCTCGGTAGGAGGCGCGTTGTGTCTCTTCTTCAACCACTACCTGCAGTCATGGAAGGCGGCGGCGCTGTACACGGCTGAAGCACTGACAGTCTTCAACACCGTTCTCACCATCTCAATTATCGCGTATCGTCTCTCGCCCTGGCACCCGCTCGCCAAGTACCCCGGCCCATGGAAGGCCAAGGTGTCCAAGGTCTTCTGGTGGCACCAGGCCAAGATCGGGCAGACCGGATACACACAGACCGCCCTCCACAAGCAGTACAACTCGGACTTTGTCCGCATCGGGCCTAACTGGATCTCGATCCGGTCAGTTGACGCCATTCCGATCATCTACGGCGGCTCCAAGACGAATGCATCTGGCAAGCTACCCTGGATAAAGAACGACTGGTATGAGGGCGCCATGCGAGGGGCAACCCGTATTGCGATGCACCAGGAGGTCAACATCGACAAGCATGCCATTCGACGCAAGCTCTGGGACCACGGCTTCAGCGGCAAGGCCCTCGCAGACTACAAGCCCGAAATCCTCGAGTTCTGCGACAAGCTCGTGCGCAACGTGTCCGCCGCCGCCGCGCGCGCTGGCTCGTCGACGATCGACATGGCCCTGCAGTCGAGCTACTTTAGCTTTGACGTCATGGGTGTCCTCGGCTTTGGCGAGCCGTTCGGCATGCTCGACGCGGGTGCCAAGCACTTTTTCGTCGAGACGCTCGAGAAGGGCATGCAGACGCTGGTGCCAATCTACGAGATGGCGTGGCTCCGCATTCTGATTCGCAAGGTGCTGCCACTCCCGAAGAAACTCAAGCTATTCGAGGACCAGAACATTGCGCGGTTCGAGAAGCGCCTCGCGCAGGGTTCGACGCGGCGCGACCTGTTCACGTACCTCCTCGGCGAGGAAAAGGGCGACACAGGCCAGGCGTTCAAACTCACGCGGCTGGAGCTCATCGCCGACGCGGGGCTAATCGTCGTCGCCGGCTCGGACACGACCAGCAGCCTGCTTACCTGGTTCTGGTACTACACCACAAAGTACCCCGCTACGTACGCCGCCCTGCGCGCCGAGCTCGCCCAGGTGGACCCTGAGCAGCTCACCGACACGACCGTGCTCGGCAAGCTGCCATACCTGAATGCGGCGCTGAACGAAACGATGCGCATGCAGCCTGCCGTCCCGAGCGGCCTGCGACGGCTGGCACCCCCGGGCGGCATCGAGATTGAGGGCCACTACATTCCCGAGGGCACGGCGGTGAGCATCCCCGCGTTTGCGATCCAGCACGACGCGCGCTGGTGGGGCGCCGACTGCGACACGTTCCGCCCCGAGCGCTGGATCGACGGCAGCGCGGTGAACAAGAACGCGTACCTGCCGTTCAGCTACGGCACGCGCGCGTGCCCCGGCAAGGGCCTCGCGATGGTGGAGGCGCGCCTCGCGGTCGCGCAGGTCGCGTCGCGGTTCGAGTTTGCGTTCCCGGCGGGCTTTAGCGAGAAGGTGTTCGAGGCCGGCGTGCGCGACTACTTTACGATCCAGAATGTCGACCTCCCGCTCGTCCCGAGGGCGTCCCCGCTCCCCTCTCCGAGCCTCGTATCAGCGTAGCAGTCGTGTCCACAGCATGGAAATGAATGACAATCAGAGGCATCGACCCGCGAGCGAGATCGGAAAATCCGGACGGAAGTATTTTCTTCCTCGGGCCGCAGCGTGACCCCTCCCTCCCTTGTTGTTATCGCAGTCAGTCCTGAGGTCACCACTCACAATCTCACACCTTTTTCATCGGGCCGCGACTGTAGGGTCACCCCTCTTGGCGCCGAGTGGCGCATCGCGCGTGCAGAGGGCAAGATTCCCACTGGCCACTGGGCTGGATACTGACACTACTGACACGGGCTCAGCACCGCGCTCGCACCCGAAACACGCAGCCAGACTCAGCCGGCCCCTGACCCAGCTGACGTCTCCGCACCACTCCTCCGCCGGGTCTGAGCTCTGAAACTCGAGATGAGCGCAGCAACCTCCGGCCCGACGACTCGAGGACTGGCGATGATGGAGAGGCAACAAAACTCGGCCGCAGACACAGCGCTTCGTCTTCTCACCCCCATCTCTTCTCTCTCGTTCTCACTCAGCACCGTCTCTGGCTGGCCAAGACTACGCTCATTTCTCACCTCACATTTTCACGCTCGTTAACCCCACCCCCCCATCTCTACTATGAAGATCGCCGCTATTGCCCTCCTGCTGGTCGCCCCTGCGGCCCTCGCGCGGCCTCGCCGCTGCAACCGCCCCGGCCTCTCTACCGGCCTTGGCGCCGGTGCTGCCCCCTCGACCATCCCCTCGCAGCCCTCGGCCTCCGTCGCGGTCCCCGTGGTCCCAAGCGACTCCGAGTCCGCTGCACCGCCCGATCCCGCCCCCACCGTCAGCCAGTCGGCGGAGGCGTCGGCCGCCGCCCCGGCCCCGTCCGACTTGTGGGCTTCGAGCATCATCTCCTACGTCTCGGCCTCTGCTTCGGCCACCGACGCACCTGCTTCCTCCACCCCTGATGCGCTTTCTTCCACCTCCACCGAGGCTGCTTCCTCCGCGGCCCTCTCCTCCACCTCGGACGCTACCTCTGTGCCCATCTCGTCCGCTGCTGCCCAGTCGAGCTCCGCCCTTGAGTCCGTCCTCACCTCGGACACTCCCTCCTCCTCGTCTGCGGCCCCTACCTCCACCTCCACCTCGTCTTCCGCCACCGCGACCTCCACCGCCGGCAGCACCTGGGACTACCTCAGCGCTGCCTCGTACTCGGGCACTTCCACCTACTACGGCGGCAACCTCAACGGTGGCGCCTGCTCGTTCTCCACTGTCGCCTCCCTCCCCGCCGGCATTCTCGGCACCGCTTACTCTGGCGCCGTCTGGGACAATGCCGCCGAGTGCGGTGCATGCATCGAGGTCGTTGGCCTCAACGGCGCGACCATCAAGGCCATGATTGTCGACAAGTGTCCCGAGTGCGAGCAGGGCCACCTCGACCTTTTCCCCGACGCGTTCAAGGCCGTCGGCGGCACCACTGGTCTCGTCGACACGACGTACCGCTTCGTCGAGTGTGGCATCACCTCGCCGATTATCCTGCACAACAAGGAGGGCACCTCGCAGTACTGGTTCTCGATGCAGGTGATCAACGCCAACGAGCCCGTTGCCGCGCTCGAGGTGTCGACCAACAGCGGCAAGACCTGGATCCCCACCGCCCGCACTGAGTACAACTTTTTTGAGTACCAGTCCGGCTTCCGCGCCGCCACGTTTGACGTCCGCGTCACGTCCATCACGGGCAACACTGTCACGTACTCTGGTGCGACTCCCGACGCCCAGGCCCAGTTCACCACCAGCTCGAACTTTTAGCCTGGCGTAGCTTTAATATCTAGTTCTTCCCTGTGGGACAGATGATGAATTGGCAGTGCCTCGATGGTAGTGCCTTGACCCTTCCACCGACTTGCCATAGCGCGTTGTGAGGAAAACATCATCCATTTGTACATCTATTGCCTACTAAAGTGGCTCAGAGGTACTTCTTGAACCAATCCACCATCATTTCGGGGTTCTTGCCAAAGTACGAGTATCCGTCAAAGCGGGCAGTGGTTCCCTCAACCCAAAAGATCTTCTTGTGATCGGCGGGAGTGCCCAGGTTGTCGTAGATCTCCTGCAGGTCCTTGGGAGCATTGATGAGGACATCCTCCCGGACGGTAAGGACAAATGTCGGGCACTTGATGGCATGCGCTTCAAGTTGGGGCGAAAAGTCGTCGAGGTGGTAACCCATAGTGGCGAACACGTTCTCGTCGACCTTGTTCGTAGCCTCTGTGACGTCGAGCCCAGCGGTCTTTGCACCGGTCTCCACAAACGTCCTAATGCTAACAGGCTGCAGCGCGAACAGGCACTTGATGTCCTTGAAAAACTCGGTGTACTTGCGGAAAGCCGTGATCGCCGAGTCGGCGCCCATGCAACGAGCATAGTAGGCCTTGTCCATGTTCTTGGTGTCGGGACGAGAGTTGGCGTACGCCATTGAGCCAGCGACGTCGCGCGACTCAAAGTTGCCATACGTGACAAACGGCTAGCCGCCGCCCGAGCCGCCAAAGTTGGCGCCGGAGCGGCCGTGGTTGCGGAGGTCGTAGCAGATGACGTTGTATCCCGCGTCGTGCAGGTGCTTGTAGTCGGGTATCTAGGGGGGAACATCCGCTCCGTATCCGTTGTGCTGGGCGTACGCTACTACCAAGTAGCGTAGCCAGTGGGACCTACTAGGTTGATGGCTCCGCCAAACCCAGGAAGGGGAGGGCAGCCACCACGGTTGAAGGTCATGGGGTGGTTGCGGATGATGAGCTTGTTGGATCCCTTGCGCGGGATGAACCATCCCTCAATGGGGACGTTGTCAAGATGGGCAGGGAACGAGATTTCCTCGCACTCGAGACCATACTCGGAGACGGTTGTTGACGAGGGGCGCGGGCGGAGTGCCGTATGCGAAGAACTGGGCCTGAGCCTCGGCCCAAGTGGTAGCGTCGGTGGCAGCCTGGCCCCCATGTCAGTAAAGTCACCATCAATAACAGCTTCCACCGCGCCACGTACGATTGTAAAGTTTCCGTTTTCGAGGAGGAGAGAGATGTGGCATTCCGGGGACAAGAATTCGTCTCTGTCGGTGGTGGAGGTTGTCAATGGCCGTCGGCAATGATGTCACTCCCCTCCACATGTCCCAGGTGGAGGGCCATCGGCGTCGCGGGCTTCGGATCAGGGGCTGGCCACTGCCCCGGCGGCGCACGGCGGGTCTGCGTGCGGAGTGTTTGTTCCTGTGCACACCCAAAACGACGGTACGGCGGAGGCAGGTTGCAGGCTCCGGTCTCCAGACTCTGCGGTGGCATGCATGGATGCTGGCTGGGCGTCCACCCAGATCCCGAGATTAGATTGGGAGCTGGAGCGATTCCCACCGAAAAGTCGCCGATGACGTAGCGGGTGGTGGAGGGCCGTAGGCCGTAGGGCGGGTGGTGGAGGGTGGAGGAGGGACCAAACAGGCCGACGGTGCAGTCGCAGCAGCCGCTCCGCAACAGTGGCCCTCCACTTCCACTCAAAACGTATAAGGCAGACTGCCAAACGACTGCCGACTTCCCACCCCCCATCTTCTTCTCCCCTCAGACGTCTACTCGCAACTCTTCTACTCGTCATCATGAGCAGCCCCAAGTCCGTCACCTACAAGAACCTCGCCTGGGACACGTCCGCAAACTTGTACTTGCCTTCCGGCTTTGACGACAACAAGCTCTACGCCGCCATTGTGTCCACCCACCCCATCGGAAGCTGCAAGGAGCAAACAGYCKSYAACAYMTACKCCGAGCGCCTGGCCAAGGAGGGCTACGTCGTACTTGTGTCTGACGCCTCTTTCCAGGGTCAGTCCGGAGGCGAGCCGCGGTACATTGAGGACCCCGCCATCCGCGTTGGCGACATCCGCTTCGCCATCGATTACCTTGTCACTCTCCCCTACGTCGACGAGACCCGTATCGGTGCTATTGGCGTGTGCGGCGGCGGTGCGTACACTGTCAACGCCGCCATGACCGACCACCGTATCCGCGCCGCTGTATCGATCACAGGAGTCAACTTTGGCCGCCTCATTCGTGAGGCCTTCAGCGAGTACAAGCCCGTGGCGGCCATGGAGGCCATGGGTGCCCAGCGCACTGCCGAGGCACGCGGTGCCGAGCGTAAGGTAATCAACTACCTGCCCGACAGCGTTGCCCAGGCCAAGGCCGCGGGCACCACCGACCGCGACGTCCTCGAGGCGACCGAATACTACAAGACGGCACGCGGACAAAAGCCCTGCGGCATGACGAGCGGACTTTTCTCATTCAACTCGGCCGCCATGGCGTGGGATGCCTTCAACCACGCTGAAACCCTCATGACCCAGCCCTTGCTGGTCATCATGGGCGAACTCCCGGGAGGCTTTGGCGCGTACCGCGACGGTCTGGAAATCTATGGTCGCGCTGGTTCCAAGGACAAGGAGCTGCTTGTGCTTCCCGGCGTCTCCCACTACGATCTCTACGACATGCCTGAACCCGTCAGCAAGGCATTCGAGTCCATCACTCCCTTCTTTGCCAAGCATTTGTAGCCATACCAACCAATCAATGTTTCATGGCTGTACACATGACATGAACCCCGGTGTCGTAGAATTTTACCGTGCTTTATCAGATCAGCTTTTCGATTGTTTCGGCAATTGCTGAAGTGGACTGTGAATCCGCCTGGGGTGATGGGAGTCTGGGGAGTGGAGCTTCTGGAGTGCAGAAAGCCCACCACGTAGCAGGGTGCCGCAACAAAGCAGCTTTGAGCCATTCAAGCTGGGTCCTCGCGTCTGTGGCGAGTTTGAATAGCGTGCATGAGTGCCATGGGGACAGTTTCCGACAGAACAAGTTTGCCGAATCCTGCGACCCTCAGGGGCCCTGAGGCTCCGCTGCTCCTTATCCTCACGGGCTCGGTCCGATAATGCTGTCACCACCCATAGTCATTGGGCCATTGGGCCCGATCCTCCACGTTGAGATCAAGATTAGTGACCAGCTGAAGGTCCCACAAAGTTGAGCGCGCGGGTTATTCCTTCCAGGACTTGCGTAACATTGAAAGACCTCTCTCCCGTGCGTTTCGAGGTCTGTTTTGTTCAATTGCAAAAGGATCAGGAAGTCTGCAGCTACAGCCTCCCGCGTATGATGCTACATTGTCCGACATTGAATTGCTATTGTACACCTTTTCGACCGTGACAAACCTTGCAGTCTACCGATTCCTGAATCCATATCCCCACTCATAGTCTGATGAGGCGGTGGGGTCCAGCTGCGATTCTGGCAGGGCATGGAGGCGGGACAACACGGCGGATGACTGGCTCGGTTCTAGCTGCGACTCGGTCTGCGCTGCGAACTGGGCGCCACGGTGTGGCGAGGAAGGATAGTGGGCTGGAAGCTGTATGAAGCTTGTTTGATGTTCAAGCTGGGACTCGGCTTGCGCGGGGGCTTGGATAGTTTGTGATTCGATCTGGGACGCCGAGGTCAGCTCCCGAAGTGGGAACGAGTTCTCGCCCTCCTCCTCATCAACGACCGCGATGCGCAGGTTTTGCGAACGGGTGAAGCGCGCCTCATCGGGTAGGACGCCCGACTCGGCTAAAGCGGCACTGTGTGTAGTGCCGAGCAGGCCACTCTCGGCCTGCGCATGCTCCATGCTCGGTGGAACATGGAAGCTGGGTACAGGCAGAGGGTCCGACATGACGCCCGCCGCGGCGCCCTCCTTGCTGCGGAAGAGACGTCCGAGCGACGGGGTGCCTCTATTCCTGCCTGAGCGTTCAGGGTCGCTGGACTTGCCAGTCTGGCCGTCGATGTAGTCCTTGATGGCGTTTGCGCGGCCTTGGGCACTGCTAAAGTCCTTGGGGTCAATCTCCACGCCCGCACTCCATTTGGTAAGGGCGCGGATAGGTCCGACATAGTGGTGGCGGCCTGCGGTCAGCACAGTACGACTCGAGACGTACCATAGAGATACCAGGAGACAGGCATAATCAGAAGCATGCCAACGATGACGAACGGCAGTGAGCTGACTTCGTCTGGTTTAACTGTGCGTTAGACATGTCAATGTTCTGCCGCGTACGTTTCTGCTGAGCCACATTGCTCCAGTTGGAGATCGGGAAGCAGCCCTGGATGATCGTGAGGAGGAGCCAGACGCAGGCGATGGCAGCAAACGGCTTGCTCCATTTGTGGAGGGTAAATTGGGTGCGGTCGGTGAGTTGGAGATCCAGGTGGGACCCGAGGTAGAGGACGAGCGGGCAGAGCTGCCGTCAGCCAAACAACATGGCGCTGCTACTCACATAACTAAGGGAGAGAAACCAGAACCAGAAGGTCTGGATGAGGTTATAGTACCGTGCCTGGTTGACCCACCAGCCGATGATGCTGGCGTACATTGCCATGATGATGGCCGAGTCGGCCGCCCACGGCTCACGGTTTTTGCTCGTCCTGACCAGAAGAGACGAAAAGGGAATGCCACAGTCGCGGGCGAGCGCGAACACGAAACGCGATGTCACCAGGACCGAAGCGACGAGCTGGGAGCAGGCAGCCAGGGGAACGACAATACCGAGGGCGTAGATGGTGGACTGGTTGAGACCGAGGAACATCGACACCGGAATCTGAGCGCAGTCAGCTTGAGGCCGGCGCGTTTCCGAAGCCAGTTCTCACCAAGGGAGTGATCGAGAAATTGCCCTTGGAGAATGGCGACACGAAGAGGAGGAACATGACTGTGATGATATAGGTGGCGGTGAAGTGGGCAATTGTAGACGCGTACATGGCACGGGGAACGGTCCTTGTTGGGTTCTCCGTCTCTTCGGCCATGTGGGCCGGGCAGTCTATGGCAGCTACCTTGAGCGGCAGGCCCGTAAAGATCATGTATCCAAACGAGTGTGTCCACGACTTGCGGGTTGGAAATCCAAGGACGATTGGAATCTTCCTGATGTGAATCTGTCGCGCACACAGAATCAATAGTGTGAAGCAGAAGAGCCACACAAAGATGTTGAATAGGCCACAAGCGACCCAGAACGAACTGTGGCGGCCGACGCGGGTGAGGATCACGATCGCGGTGAACGAGACGAGTGCGACGTGGAAAGTCGGCTTCCACCAAGACTGAGGCTTGTATGCCTCCATGGTCACCGGGCTGTACGGAGTGTTTGAGAGCAAGAGATACAGCTGCGTAAGCGCCAGGGTTACGTTGTAGAGATAGGCGACCACCTAGAGTCAGTGGTGTAGTTTCGGACAAGACACACTTTTCCAAGATGAGACGCCAGAACGATGCCGCTAACGAGATAACCCCACTGGCGCTCTCTCCGGAAACCAGCACGCGCGCATCGCCACGACCACGTGGCCATTGCGCCGGCCACTGGGAATGCAGATACGAGCTCTGCGAACGGGCCAAGGAGGGTGAGGTGGAGGATAAAGAGGCACGGGTAACCGATGATCTGATGTCAGTATTCGTAGCAGCCAGTACTTACAAAGAGCAACGGGCCCGTGTGCCCATACATTCCTGTAAGGACGACAAACTCGAAGATGAAGCTCATGTGACAAAAGTTCATTGCCGTGCTTGACCAGAACCCAAGTGGCCGTCCGAGCGCTGTGTCGTATCCCAGCATGCGGAGCTTTGTGGCGTCGTCGACGACCTCCACCTTCTGTGTGATGGGGTCGTCTCGTCTCTCCATTGTTAGGTGCGAGGCCGAGTGGATGCTTTCTGACATGGCGTGGTTTGTCTGACAGGATCATGTCAGCGCGGGACACTCTTTATGCGAGTCGCCAGACTGGCTGTTTATGAGAGTCACCAGGCAGTCTGTCATGTACAGGTGGGATCCCCCTATCAGAGGCGTGCGCTACCGCCAGACCCATGAAGGGCGTTTCCACATGTCAGGAGGACGGCTAATTTCTGGTTCAGCGCCGGAGCTTTGAACGGTATGAGACACACACCTCATGAGGCCGGGAGTGGACAGAATGGCTTCCGCCGGGTTATTTGTCGTAGGCAGAATTCAATAGTCCACTGCACCTAGTCAGCTGGCTTCCCGCATCCAGGTCACCAGTTTCCCGCCCTGATAAGGAATTGAGCCCTTGTGCCGCCGGCGTCAGTTTACCTTGATCAACCTGGTTGCCGAGGCACAAGGTTTGCAGGCGCAGAACAGGCTGCTATCAAATCGGTTGTGATCGATCTGACCTCGATCATCACCGCAACGCAGACCCGGGTGGACCCGGCTCATCCTTGCGAGCCGCAGCACTTCAGCTTCAGCGTGACCTCATTCGGGACAGATGCGGCTGTAGAAAAGGACCAGCAGAAAGGCATCTGCCGCAACCTCAGAAGGCGATTCCGGCCATCTCTTGCGGCCGTCACTGGGAGGACTTTGAAGAGGTCCAGCTTGAGTGGGTTCAATGCGAAGACCCACAGTGTGCTGTTCATCTACCCGCCTCCCGTAGACAGTCCCGCGTTCAATTGCAATCGCGGCCTCATAGAGTGAGTGCAGTCAGCAGGCCCAGAGTTGATAAGGACACTCTAAATTTAGTCCTGTGTTCAACCTGTAACTGACACGGTCGTTCAGACACCACGTACCCGGTTGCCATCCAGTCTCCACGCAGTTACACACATAGCTAATCTACAACTAGAACCACAGATTCGTCCCCAGGGCGTGCATGCCCTCCCGCCACGGCGCGATACCGTTCTCGTACTCGCCCTGCGTGTCGAGAATATCCCAGCACAGAGTGAGAATCTCCTTGGTTGTCCGGTAGTGAACGCCAAAGCTGAGGAGGAGCGTGCTGCTCATGACCTCCATCGCTTCCTCGCGCGCGGCAACGTCTCGGCAGTATATGGCAACAATCTGTGGTGAGCGCTGGCGGTCGTTCCGACCTACTGTTAGCTGCCAGTGGAATCCACCCAGGCCGGTCATCTCGGCGTCTGCAACGAGTTCAACAACATGCCGACGCGCAGCGTGAATACGTTCGTCGTCGAGGTCGACGTTGAGCACCTCGCAAAGGAGCAGGACGCGGAGCGCTGCGCGTACAGTCTACGGTGAGAACGACTCTGAACAATGGTCACTCACCTCATCGCCACGTCGGACCCTGCTCTGCTGCGACAACTGGTGCAACTCAAACTCCTCGCCGTCGAGCTCCGCCAGAAGTTGTTGCACATCGCTGTGCAACTCTTGTTCTGCCCCGTGGGGTAGCTGTCCCCCCTCACAGTTCTCAAGCATCCGCACGCGACGACCTATCAGGTCATTCACCCGACTGACCACGCGAACCATGTAGCGCGAGAAGCCAAAGAACGAGTCCACCCACGTGGCACCGAGCGAAAGTGTGTCCACAGAAGGTAGCGGCGCAGTTCGTAGGCGCGGCCCTGCGTCTTGCGTTCGCGCAATCGGGAGCACAGTAATGGGTCCCTCGTTGAAGGGCGAAAAGGCGTGAATGTGTGTAGCGTACACACTCAGAAAGTCCCAGAGCGTCCGCTGGAAAGGTGTGAGAGTATTGGCGGGCGGCCGCGGCGGGAGCGAGCTCGAGTTGATGTGCAGATACGCGCCGTCGAGCATGTCTGCCATGCATCGGATAAAGAACCCCATCCTGACGTCAGTGGCGCGCGTTGCTTGTCACTCACAGGTAGTCATCGGAGCGCCATTCTCCCTTGGGGAAGCTCAGGTTTGCCTTGAGCAGCGCGACACTACCCTTCTGCGCCCACCGTCGTCCCTCGCTCTTCCACTGCAGCGAGCGCTCGGGGTCCAGTTCCACGTTGCCTCGGTGGACGTACGAGAGGTAGAGCAGTGATGACCTCACAAATTCGTAGACACTGTTGCTGGCAAGTGCCGACTTGGGGCCAGGTGGGCCCGTGTTGAGAACATCCAAGACGCGGGGAAACAGCTCGGAAAAGATCCAGTTGTGCTTGCCGTATGTTGCGACAATGTCGTCACAACCTTCTGCTTCGAAATACGAGACAGCGGAGCGGTCCGCTGAGCCATTCATGAGTTCGGCAAGGGTCCAGGTCGACATGAGCTTCTGCGGCGAGAACATGAAGGAAATAATCGGTGATCGTCGCCGGGTGACTGTCCCGACTCGTCGGTCGGACGCAGGTCGCTTGGCGGCAGCATCAGGCTCTGAGCTGTCTTCAGGTTCCTCGGTGATAGCTGCAATGGAAGCCGACGCCGGTACGCTTTCAGCTGCCACTGGGAGACGGGATGTACCGAGGAGTCCCGCAAAGAGAGCCGACGCCTGAGGAGATATCGGACTCGGAGACTGGTGAGTGAAGAGATTGAGCAGGGAGGTCCAGTTCGAGTCGTCTAGTTCAGACGTGCGCGTGGGGGGCTCTGGTGGCCGCACAGTTGGAGCCTCGCTCGCTTTCACAGGCCATACGTCGACGGAGATGGCCGCCTCCCACTGCTCCTCGGGCTGCGCTTCGGCGGTCCCAGACTTGCTCGGGCGGCGGCGTTTTGTTGCTCCTGCGACAGGGTACATACAGGCAGAGTCCGTTTCCCAGCACCTCCGGCACACGATCTTGCCTCCGCCATCCTCCGGAGACCGAACAGGGCCTTCAATGCAGCGAATGTGCAGCGAGCGACAGACGCGACAGCCTGTACGCGTCCGGGTAGTCGCCTTTCGTTTGCGCGCCATCGGGGCGGTCGACGTCGGGGCAGTGGAGGTAGATGATTGTAGTGGAGTGGATGGGGCTAGAAGAAGTGGGACTGGTGGTGCAGGAGGCGCAACTGGGGCTGGATGCAAACTTGGCGTATAGGCAACCAGCGGGGATGCGGTCGAGGTAGTACCCAGAGGATAAGCGAACAGGCCGCTGTCGCCTAGGTGCGACAGCAAGGAATCGGGCGAAGACCATTCGTCGGACATGATGAATCCCGGGGGGGGGGGGGGGGGGGGGGGGGGGTGTCCATGTGTGGCGGCCAGCCTGACGTTGGGATTTTTCAGAAGTTTTGGTGTCCGTTTCTGTCTGACGGCCCCAGGTGTACATCCCTTATCCACCGGATACTGCAAGTCTACATCCCTTATCCTCTGATACTCCAGTTTCTTGGAGATGTTCTATTCGAGGTCCTTGCACCGAAGAAAGAAGGTGCCAGGAAGTCCAATATGCGACGCTTGGAGCCACCGTTCCGCACAGCATCCCCAGTCGCACAAGGACACCCCTATGAAAGGTGAGGCTTGGGAATAGAACTGTTGTTCGTGGACGAAACAGGACGTCCACCCTAGCTCAACTAACACCCTCACACAGGCTCAGCGTAGATTTGTGCGTTGAACATGGATGATACACTAAGCGATGGGACGACGGAGGTATCTCAGTCCGAGATCAGTATTGGGTTGAGGGATTATTAGAGCCGCCCCATTAGAGATTCACTTATGCTTATGGACATTGCTATGCTATTGCGCTGAAATGCTGTGGATATCGCTTGAAAAGGATTATACCCTGAAATGCAAACAGCTGTGAACGGCCGGTCAAAGACAAGGTGAAGAGTGCAGCAACTCCTGACAATTCATGCACATGGCTGATCGGCTGGCGATACCTCTGGCCACTATCAAGGCGAGAGGTTATAGGTTGGTGTATCAACGACTCTGTAGCTAGCGTTTATTCCTCGTCGAAACAGGGCTGGCAGGACAGAGAGAGTCGCCGAACGGAAGGAGCTGCACCGCTAGTTTCTGTACATACGTGCGCTATGTAAGAATGTACATGTGTACACTGCTTTGGATCTTTGGAAAGAACGCGAGCATGCACAGGCACCAGTCAAACACCCAGTGAAAAGCGGAACCAAATATTGCGCCACTCTTCCGGGATTTCGGCGCTATGGGAATCAGAAACTTTTCGTTTTGCAGTTGTATTTGCTCCCGTCAGTCCAAAGCATCGGCCCAACCCCCTGCACCTGCCCCTGCAGCCGCCACCGTCTCGCCAGCTCTGCCAGTCTGCCAGTCAAGCCTCTTCGACGTCAAGGAAAGAGACTCTCCATCCAGCAACTGGAAAAAAATCGACAACCATGGTGAGTAGACGCCGCACGGCCGCAACGACAACGACAACGATGGCAACGACAGCGGAGCGACATGGACGAACTCGATATTCGAAAGAACGCGTACGGCGAGATGGAGCTGGAGGGGAAAGGGCGATTGGGAAGATGTTGGCGTCGTTGAAGGGGAGGGTTTGGTCGACCGTCTACCGCGAGCATCGCATCGCCATGTACGACTGCCACCGGCCAGCGAGCGGCGTTGGAGAGAAGAGTGGGAACGAGGAGAGAGGGGTGTGATGGAGCAGGGGCGAAGGACCGGCCCTACCCGTCTCAACACCTGCGGAAATTATCGTCCCGAAAACTATCGCCCATCATCGTTCCGCCGCCGTTATTGTCGTTGCCGTCGCCGTCGCCGTGCCGTTACCCCCATGTTCATGCGTCGTCTGACATTTTTCAGCCTAGCCAGAAGTCGTTCAGGATCAAGCAGAAGCTTGCCAAGGCCTCCAGGCAGAACCGCCCCATCCCCACGTTAGTGTTCTCTTGACCCAACGTCTGGAACAGCAAACTGACCCCCTCCCAGCTGGTTCAGGTTGAAGACCGACACCAAGATCCAGTACAACGCCAAGCGTCGCCACTGGCGCCGCACCAAGCTCAACCTCTAAGCGCGTCAAGGATCGTGTTGGACATCGACTTTCTTCTACAGCGACTCGTTGCGACACGATGATCGCCTCGATTTCCATCATCCTTCTAGACTAGGGGTTACGAGAGCATGCAGACGGGCTTGTACCATAGCACCCGCCCGGTGGATGAAGGTCGTTGAACCTGGGACATGGCTGGTTGTGTGGTACTGAGCAGCGTCTTACTGAGGCAATTGGACTCCGAGCAGACCAGCAGACGCACATTTTCAGGAAGGGGCATAACGGTCCACTGACCATGTGCCGTTGTGTGCTGCTGGACGTGACCCTTGCAATATGGCAGACTTGTCTGGTTGTGCGGTCGATGTCCGCGATCGACCGCACTACCATCCGCACTACCATTCTCACATGCAGTTCTGCCATCACTGACTGTCATCTGTGGGTCCTGCGTACACAACAGCAGACATACGTTACAATCCAGTCCATCTGCGGTATCTCGCTCCTTGAGGACTGGGTAGATCCCAGTCGTCACGCAAAGACCGAGGCAGCAGTGGAGGGCTCGACTCGTAGAAGCCCGACAGGCCTCTTCGCGTTCTGATAGTTACACTGCTGCCACCGGCTGGCGGGAATTCGCGTTCTCTGTCCTTGGCAGCAGGGTGTTAAGCGGACGGTTGTCTGCGCCGTGGCGCCATCCGAGCCGCAGCTCACAACAGCTCTGGCGTTGCCATTAGAAACAGAAGGGCGGCGGCCCAGAAGTCGTCGCGGTCACTGGCTCGACTTTTGCTTCTTTAATTACTGCTCACCTTTAATCAGGTGTCTGCCGCGCGTCCGCCACGTGTCATGTAAAGTATCACGTGATCACTTATTCACGATATGATTGTCTCCGCCTCGCTCTTCGACCTGGGCACCCCGGCCGGTTGCCGGCCGCCGGTCTCCTACCTCCGACTGTGGTCATCACTCACCCCCAATTCCCAAACCAAACCCTTCTGGAGTGGCGGTGATTGCCCATCTCAGCGTTGAGTCTACGGGCTGTACAGAGTAAGCTCGGAAAGTACAGAAGGGAGAAGATGACAGTATGGTCCACTCGGTGAATTGCTGTATGGATAGTGGCTGTTCTGTTCGGCTCTCGCTGTGGAGGGGGTTCGGGTTCGGTTTCCGGCTATCATATTGTTGTCGCTCCGGAAAGCGGCCTCGCGGCAATGCCCGCAGTGACAACAAGCAGCAGGCAACCCATACTTAAACAACATTGCGATAAATCAACATCCAGGAGTCGTCTTGCGTCTTGCGTAACACACGTCGCTCTCGTATATATCAGAGACAGCAGCACCATGTCCAAGCCCATCCAGACGTACGCGCCGCTCAACAAGGCGTCCGTCGCCCCGTCCCCCGTCGTCCCTCCTCAGCCCCTTCTCCCCCTTCTCCGCCCCCCTGCCGGCACTGCTCCGCCCCACCCTCCTCGTCCGGAGCTCGCCCCTCCTCCTGCTGGATTTACCCGTACTGTCCACGCCGCTCCTGCCGCGTGGCCCAAGCAGCTCCGCGAGAGCATCGGCACCTGCTCGCGCGGTTCCAACCCCTTTGGTCCCGACCCATCCGCGGACGAGTCCAAGGAGGCCCGCGCTGCGCGCGTAGAGAAGGAGAAGAACACGACGCTCACCGGCCGCTTCGCTGCAAAGGAGTGGAACATTGACGAGGCGCGCAACAGCAAGCAGCCGCTGCAGTGGCTCTCGAGCGAGCGCTGGCGCCGCGACAAGCCCGTCCCCGGCGGCGTGACTCTTGTCTTTGCTCATGCCAACGGTCTTCAGAAGGAGGTGAGCACCAAGATCTACGAGTGACATGCGTGTTATGCTCACTCCCGCAGCTGTGGCACCCGATGGCTCGCCGCATGCTTGCTCAGGAGTCGACCCCGGGCGCCCTCTTCGGCTCTGGCGCGCCTCTGAGCAAGAACATCCCCGTCGTTGTCAACGATGTTTGGTTCATTGACGACCCCCACCACGGCTCCTCGCAGGAGCTCAACTCCGGCAAGCTCAGCTCAGTCTATGCGTGGGCCGACTGGGGCCGCGACATTCTCAACTTTGTCCAGCACGTCCTGCCGTCGTACGCCAACACCCCCCAGGCGCCGTGGCAGCTCGAGTGGCAGGAGAAGGGTGCCGCCCCGCTCGTGCAGAACCTCGTCGGCGTTGGCCACTCGTACGGCGGCAATGGCCTCGTGTACGCGAGCGTCACTGCCCCTGA
This sequence comes from Apiotrichum akiyoshidainum, assembly GCA_002973495.1. NCBI lineage: Eukaryota > Fungi > Basidiomycota > Tremellomycetes > Trichosporonales > Trichosporonaceae > Apiotrichum > Apiotrichum akiyoshidainum. Next base: position 35,599 of record PQXP01000017.1, read on the forward strand.
GGCCTTCTCGTCGCTGTTCTTCGTTGAGCCGATGGTGAGTTGCCCACTTTTCCCTACCCCCTATGAGATAACTCCACTTGCCCCACATTGCCCCACAGTTACTGATACAACCGCAGAACCAGCCCCGTCTGGGTAGCGACAAGGTGCCCATCACGGCCAACCCCATCGTGCTCGGCGCGCTGAAGCGCCGCTCCGAGTGGCCGTCGCTCCAGTCCGCTGCGTCGATGAAGTCCAACGCCATGTTCGCCACCTGGGACCAGGAGGCCTTTGACCTGTTCCTCAGTCACGGCCTGGTGCCCACTGACCCGTCCAAGCCCAACGGTGAGCTTACGCTCGCGACGCCGCGCTGGGCCGAGGCCGCCATCTTCTCCGACCCCTTCGGCCCCCAGCGCGGATGGGACAGGCTCCTCGAGATTACCGTGCCTGCCGGTTTCCTCATGGCGGGCAACGCGAGCTGGATGGGCGGCCCCAAGTTCGCGCAGGAGATTGCGAACCGCGCGCCCCGCGCCCGCAACGAGCGCATCATGGAGGCGGGCCACCTCCTCGTCCAGGAGACCCCCACTGAGGCCGCCAATGCGCTTTGGCGCTTCCTCACCACCATCGCCGCCGGCGACTGGGACAAGCAGAACAGCAAACTATAGATGGCTGGGTAGCGTTGTACTTGAAGCGACATGTCATTCATGCTGATAAACAGAGCCTTTTGTTGTTGTTGCTGAACACTTGACCAACATCTAGATACAGAAACACTGATGATTAAGATGTTACAGCCGCGCCTTCTTGTTCTGCCTGGCCCACTCGGCCTGAACAGTCTTGCGCACATCGTTTTTGAGCACCTTTCCGCTCGCATTGCGGGCTACACTGTTAGTGGGGTCTTGAAAGCAGCAGTGGCACTCACGAAGGGTGTCGACAACAACGACAATAGCTGGGCGCGCCGCGTAGCGCAACCTCGGCTCAACCGCAGCGATGATGCTCTGCGGGGAGGCCTTCCTGCCCGGCGCAAGCGTGACAGCGACACCGACACGCTCACCCATGATCTCGTCGGGGACGGGGACGGCCGCGGCGTGTGCGATGCGGTCGTCGAGGCTGATAGCGTGCTCGACTTCGGCCGAGGCAATCTGATTGTCAGCGTTTATACCGCTGGATGAGTACTTACATTCTCGCCGCCACGGATGATCATGTCCTTGGCACGGTCCTGGATAAAAATCCAGCCCTCCTCGTTCCTCATGGCCAGATCGCCAGTATCCATCCAGCCGTTCTCGTCAAGGCTGTCGGCAGTGGCGCCCGGGTTGCCGACGTACTCGACCATGACCATGGTGCCGCGGCAAAGGAGCAGGCCGGTTTGGCCGGCAGGGAGAGGCTTCTTGGTCTCGGGGTCGACAATCAGGACATCGGCAATAGGCGTAGGGCATCCGACGCTTGTTGGCTGGTCCCGTCAGTATCCCGTCGGGCTACCTGTAACTACTCACGTTTTCGAGGAAGTCCCTGCCCGCCAGGCTGGAGATGATACCGTTCGTCTCGGTCATGCCGTAGCCGTTGACGCTGGTTGTTAGTCCTGCACACCGCGTCCACACTCACATACTGGCCTGGGGCCACTGGCTGACAATGTTTTGGGCGATTCCGCGGGGCGGGGGTGCGCCTCCAAACGAGACGTTGGTGATGGGGTGCGACTTGGGGAGCAGGGGCGACTGCACGATCGACGTGACGATGGCGGGAACACCACCGATCACGTTGACGTTCTCCGCCTTGATGAGGTTGATCGCGTCCTCGACGTTCCAGCGGCGCATGAAGACGACCTTGGCGCCCATGTTCGTGGCGCGGACGAGCCACGACAGACAGCCAGTGACGTGGAACAGTGGGACAGCGACGAGGTATCCCTGCTGCTTGGGCGGAGGATCCCAGCGGGCGAGAGCGGTCTGAAGATCGGCGCCTTGGCGGAGAGCGGCACGGCAACCAGAGAGAGTGGTGGAGCGCATGTGGCCAAGGGCACCGCGCTGAGTGAGGCGGACAGCCTTGGGCTGGCTCGTCGTGCCGGAAGTGAACATGATCATGCTGTCGCTGTCCGGTGTGAGGTTCTCGAGGCCAACACCGTTCTCAACCTCCTCCAGGGTCTTGCGGAAGGGCAAGACATCACCAATCTCCTTGATACCGTTACGCTCATTCGACTTGAGGTGACGGAGAGTCGACCAGCAGTAGATCTCGCTAATACCGAGCTTGCCAAGCTCATCAGTCAACGGCGCAAGCACAACGGCGCGGCGGGTATCAACAAGGAGAATCTTGGGCTTGGCGAGAGACAAGCAGTGGATCTGGCTATCGGGCTGGAGAGTAGCGTTGAGAATCACGGGGACGGCTCCAAGGAGGTGAATGGCCACAAAGGAAACGACCCAGCTGCCCAGTCAGCATGAGGAACACCTGCAGGGGCTTCTTTCCACTCACCCAGTGCAGTTGCCGGCGCCGATGCCGACACGGTCGCCACAGCGGATGCCCTTTTCGCGGAGCCAGGCAGCGAGGGCATTGGCACGGGTGTGCACCTCGCCGTAGGTAAGGCGTTCACGCTCGGTTACAGGAGCAGGCTCCGGAGCAGGCGAGGACACGAAGACACGGTCCTTGAATAGCTTCAGCTTTCCGGTCAGGTGGGTCCGGAAGTCGGGAGGGGTCTGTCCGAGTCAGCGGAGCTCATCAGGTGCCCACTTACGTGCTTCCAGACCTTCTGCATGCGGCCGTTGAGCTCGATCTCCTCGATCTCAAAGGGCGTCCCCGGCTGAGTGAGGAGTTGGTCGCCTGAGGCTGTCAGCGATCTGCGGGCTCTGTGCCGTGGAGCACTCACACTCGGCCATCGAGAGCTGCCTGTGGTTCGACATTGTTGCAGTGGGCTTGCTCGCTGTTGGTAAGAGTGACAAAGGATGTAGAGGTCAAGGGAGAAAACGGGATATGCAGTTGTCAGATGCGGTCAGAACACAGATGTAACCTGCGGCCTCGGCAAGATGCTGGTCGTGCCCATCTGATTATGACAATCGGCCGCGGGTATCAAGGTGTGCAGCATGCCAACGGCGACATCCGCCGCAAAGCAATAGCCACAGTCACAGCCAGGTGCGTCATTCGTCAGCCATTCAGGTACATATTGTGCCCACCACACGGCATTGCTCGCCTTTCGGTGATCGGCCTTCTCCGTCTGCCGAATCTCTCACCGGCCGTTGCAGGTCCGTCAGCCGAGACCGTGAGACTCACGAGCCGTGTACTCGAGGGACGTCGGCTGTCGGCAGAGGGGTAGGGTCCGCTCTGCCGTCCTTGTTCTCTGGCAACGACTTGTTCATCCAGCTGGATCAACGCGGGCGGAGTGGAGTGCAAAATGTCATAGTCGATACATAGGTACAGATTCGATACCTGTCTAACAGATCAGTACTCGGAGTGGTCTGGATAATCGTGGTTACCAAGTCACTGAATGGGAGAAACCGAATGCGGCTACTACAATAATTAGGCGCCACAGCGACCTATAGAGGGAGCAGGCTACCAAACAGTGGTAGTAGCGAAGCGAGCACTCCGCACGCAGCAATGGAGAGTCTCATTCCAAGTCGGCTCGACGAGGAGTGGGCAGACACAGACTGAGCTGGGGCGGGGCGTGTGGTGCTGGGAGATACTGCCTCAGAGATCGTCGGTGCCGCTGTCCCGGTCGCAGTGCCATCTGTGGTGGACTCGGGTGAACTTTGGTGTATCTCACCCGTCTGGATATTGAATGCGGGTTTCAGAACGCCAAAGCCAACGGAGGGAGGGTTGTAGCAAAAGGCGGTGTACACATTCGTCAAAAATGCGTCTCCGAGGAACCAGGTGCCTCTGGGGCGGTGTCAGCCAGGCTGCCAAGGACGGAGCAGGTAGGACACTGTGACCAACTGCTGACACCTCGACTTACTTATTGTATTCAAATGCGAGGGAGTGGCTCCCCAGTAGGGTTGATGTACACTGATCGCCATCGGCGGATACGAGGTCGCCACGGTAGATGGGGATCTCCATACCACCAACCGTAATGGTGAGGTCGATCTCACTGGAGGAGTTGCACGGGAACGTATACTGGTATCCGTTCGAGCTCACGACCGCGCCAGGGATACTGCTGAAGTAGCCGTGCCAGACATCGTTCGGCATAATGATGCCATCCACGCCCGTGTCCACCAATGCGATATGGTTGGTCGTGTCAAAGACCTTGCTGCCCATGCGTGCGCCTTCCACGGGAATGAACCACCCGTCCGGCATCATGGTGCCATTGACATAGTTATCCAAGTCGGTCGTGTTTCGCGCCGTGCTTGGAATAGTGGAGATGTAGCGGACTGAACCGTCGATCATTGAGCTATCAATCCCACTGAACAGTTAGGAGGCGCTTCGTACGGTGAAACTCACCCCAGAGTTAGTTGGCTGTTCTCCTGTTCATCCACTCCCCAGTTGTCGTTACGCCCCAGATACACGCCAAACTCTGGGTCCTCCCACTGCCCGTTCGACGCGAGCCAGTGAGCCCAGCCCTTCGGCTGGCCCTCACGGAACCAACCCATCCCAAGCGTGCCCGAGCTCATCGGGTCCGTCGAAAAGTTCTTGTTGTCACTTTCGTTGATGATGCCAAAGGAGAACTGCTCTATGCTCCAGTTGCCGATGCTAACTGTATCGAAAGCCCACACTCCCGTGTTACTCGAGCCACCACCGTATACCGAGGTGAAGTTGTTATTTGTCTCGACCAGGGTGCTCGACAGGGACGGGTCGAACCGAACGCTGTCGCCGCACTCTGATGCAGGGCACTCTGTGCCATAAATCGGGACCAACGAGGACCCCGTGTCGAAGTCTACTTTGACGGTCTGGGCCGGGGTTCTACCGATAGTCAGCTCTGAACCATGGCTGTCGACTTACCCAACGCTGACGGGAACGTAGTAGCGAGTGTCCCATTTGTTATCAATCAGGCTGGCTGTCAGCGAACCGTCATCTGTAAGCTGCATACCCAACATTGTCTGCAGGTGCTTGTTGCCGTTTGTTTGGTATCGTCGGCCAACGCGAGGGCTTGGTCCGTTGGGAGCGTATTGCTTTCAGAGGGAGGTGGACTGGTCCTGATGGGCTGGTTGTTGCAGTGGCACACAAAGCGACGGCGCCGATCCAGACCAAAAGTTGAGGGGCCAGCATGGTGAACGGGGTGATATCAAGATGCGAAGAGTATGGTATCCCTCCAGCTGTTATTTATGTATGGTACCGCACCGCGTCCGTAGTGTGTGGGATGCCGCAAGAGGGTCGGCCGGGTGCGTGTGGTAGCGGCGCCACGGTGAGATTAGACTGTGAGCATGATCAGTGTGTCTGAAACTGTTCATGAGGAGCGGAGGATAGCCTGGTCGGCATCGTCCTCGGCGTGCTCTACGCGCGCTCCTCAGCGACCAGCCTTTGTACACAGAGACCAACACGACGCGAGGAACCGTCGCCTCGGGGGCATCCTGTGCATCCTGTGCATCCATAGCCTTGGACCAAAACACGGGGGGAAAGTCGCCGACTGTGCATCGCAGCACTTGAAGCTGTGGGGTGAACGTGATTGATGACGCCAAGCGCCACCGTAACAAGGAAAGCCGTTGTTGCTCGCACTGCAATGGTGGCTCGAGTCTGACACCATGTAACGTGATTCTGATCACCATGGGCCATGAGGACCAAAACATGACAGAAGGGGGCAGAAACACTGCATTCGGCACGCCCACAGCCTACGATCGCGTCGAGCATGCATACTGCTGCGAGACAAGATCTCGGTTCCATCTGCTCCTGCCACGACAGTGTTCTTCGCCAGCTATCCGAGACAGTCTTTGCGCGTCCTCCTGTTTCACGCTACATGATTACGTGGACCAGTCGGCGAACACGGTTTTGAATGTTTCAAGGTTGACCTTGTTCCGCGACGGGTCGTAGACTGCAAACACGATGCGAGCAAAAGCTCCGCAGAAAGCGCCCCCGGGCCCCAGAAGCGCTGCCCAGGCATCGGCGACGATGCGCGGGTCGTTCTGGAACGCGCCGCACCCGAAAGCGCCAAGGACGAGGTTCTGGACGCTGCCCGCGCGCGCGACGGCGAGAATGCGCGCCGCGCGCTCCTTGAACAGTGCGTGGAACGTGGCCGCCGGCGCGCCGTCGAGCAAGTACCGGCGGGGCGCCGCGGCCGTGATGAAGCTGGCGTTGAACGGCGCAGCGAGCAGCGCGTACTCGTCGTCGCGGAAGACGGGCACGTCTGGCGTCCAGACGACGGCGTGAGACGCCCACTCGGGGCTGACGCGCCGGTGCGCCTCGTAGAACGCTGGCGCACGGTCGAGACACGCGTACAGGGCCGACGTGCGGCAGAGGTCCTCCTCTTGCGCGCGCGTACCGCGCAGGTACCCGCCGCCAGCGGTGACGGGGTTGGCAAAGTTGAGTACCGCCACGGGGGCGGCGTCTGTCTCGGCGACGAGGCGCGCCGCGGCCGCCCGGCTCGTCTCAGCCGTCACCTCGACACGTGTCTCGTACGCTGGCGCCAGGTTGCCGCAGCGCCACAGCAGCACCTCGGTGTGCATCGGGTCGAAATGCTCGACGCGCTGCCTGGCTCGCCGCACAGAGTCGGAAATGTCGACACGTCCGACTTGCGCGCTGGCGGGCAGCACGTAGCCCCCCTGGCGCACGATCGTGCGGTTCTGCATCGCCACGTCTATTCGGGGGTTGGGGAGCATGGCGGGTGGTGGAGGTCTGACCGGGTCTGGATAGGGAGTATAGACAAAGCGAAATGAGATTGGCCCAGGCGACTGCTTGATAAGTCTCCGCGCAGCACGGCAACCGAGACTGCAGGAATGGTGGCAACAGCACCGCGCTCACGAGCCCACTGCAAAACAAGCTCACGCCTGCCACAGCCGGGGCAACCGTGGTAGTTGTTTCATGCAGATCCAAATGTGAGTACACCCTCATTCGGGCTACTGTCGACTGCGGTCGGACCAGTCTCAGACCCGATGCCAAGTGCTCGTGGGAGATAGGACAATGCCATCATAGTTGTACCTACTGACCGCGCAGGGAATGGACCAGCTCCAGCACGACGTGCCGTTCTCCCAATTACGGACCCCGTACCACCGTACCGAAACAGCGGACATACGATTATGGGATGGGGAAGGGGGAGCGCTGCGGGGAAAGGTAGGTAGTAGATAGTAGATAGGGTGCGCCGACAGCCGCGCGATCAATGTGTGCGGTATCGGCCATCGCTCGCCGCCCGGGCGAGCGGGAGGGGCGCCGACGAGTTGTACGGGTCGGCGTAGACGACCTGGGGCGACGCGTGGTATCCGTACATTTCTTCTGTCGAGTTGTGCTCGTGCGTGTGGGATGGAGCAGCGTACGGGTCTGCGGGGTCGTAGAACGCGTTGGTCACGTACGCGTCATAGCTGTGGTGGCCGTCCCAGGAGCCCTGCCGCGCGTGCGAATGCGGCGTATGGGCGGCCGCCGGCGCCGCGACGGCGCCACCGGCCTGGACCAGCCCCATGCCGTTCATGCCGCTCATGCTGCCGTAGCGGCCATGGCCGCCGTAGCTGCCGCCGTGGCTCGTCGAGCGGCGGTGCTTGGTCGACGCCGGGCTGTGCGGGTACGGCTGGTCGCCATTGACCTCGGTGCCGAGGTCCATTGCGGCGCCCTCCTTGCAGTAGGCGGACGAGTGCTGCGGGTCGAACATGTCGGGCTGCCACGAGCTGGTGCGGCGGCGGCGCACCGAGCGGAAGCAGAACACGAGCAGCGCAAGGAGGACAATGAGGCCCACTATGCCCCCGATGATGCCGCCGGTAATGGCGGCGACGTCGGTCTTGGTGGTGCCGCTGTCGCTCTTGGCCGTCGGGACCAGGCGGGCACTGGAGGACTGCAGGATCGCGGGGCGACTGGCCCGGCTGAGGCTTGAAGACGCTGCCGAGGACGAGAGAGACGACGGAGGCTCCGACGAGTGCGAGATGTACTCTGTGGAAGCTGAAGAGGTCAGCGCTTGTTCTCGAGACTCTGGCTACGGAGCAGCATGCGAGGGAGAGTAGCAGAACGAGCTACGTAGGACGCGACTCGCAATGCCAAAAGTCCACTCACTCTCCGTGACAGTCGGTGGTTCTGGTGTGGGCGAAGCAGCAGTCGAAGGCGGCTCGTGAGTGGAGGATGGTGTGATTGTAGATGACGAGGGCGGCGGAGGAATCGAGCTGCTGCTCGGCGGTGCCACGCTCGAGGACGAAGGGGACGCGGGGCTGCTGGACGACGATGGGGGCGCCGGCGACTGGGAGCTGCTGGACGACGGCAGCGTCGCGGAGGAGGACGAAACGCGGGGCGGGGACGCGTCCGGAGAGGATGTCAGAGAGGCACTCATCGAGGACGGCGATGGAGTGAGCGATGATGGGGGTATGTCTTGCAGGGGTGGTGGTTGCACCGAGGGTATGGACTCTTGCGCGTCAGCGGCCTGCTGCCCTGCGGCCAGATCGCCACGACGAAGGCGAGGCGGACCTACGGGTAGTAGAGACTCTGGAGACGTTCATAAAGGGGATCGGGTCTTTGCTGTGTACGAGGTACGAGTACCGTTTATCGCAAGGCGCTCTTGCTCATTTGTGACAGCAAAGGTGTTCTGTTTGTAGAAACGGCGGGCGCCCTGGGCTGTGGCTGTTGTTGTTGCTGTTGTTGCCAGTATCACCAACAAGGAGTGTGTCTCGATGGAAGAGAAACGGGAAAGAGTTCCCCCCTCCACGGACGACTCCCCCCTCCTTATCGTATGTGCATGCACGCCCATGCATGTCAGGTCCAGCAATCCTGGCCGTACAATGTGTTCCAGCTGCACATGCAAAGAGGGCTTTTGTCAAAAAGGGCAAGTGGCTAGCAGCTGCGCTAGCGACAAAGAGGGCAGGTGACGTCGGTTTGTTTGGTCCCAGTTCGGGGCAGCAGCCATGCTTGTTGTTCGCTCGCTGCAGCACAGTGCCCCATCCCATCCACCCCCATCCACCGACCCTGGCCTACGTGCGTCTAATGCCCAGTTCAAGGTTCTCCACCTGCACTGCCATTGATCCACTCACTGATCCATCCAGCGAGCTGACGTGCGCAGCGGACAAGTTAAACCGAGGTGCCAGGCCAGGTGATCCAGCCGCGCGGCTGGGAGTGGGAGCATGTGGGCCGAACGGCGTTTGCACGTTTGCTGTTCCCATGTCGTGCCTGTTGCTCTTCGTTCAGTTTCGTTTTGCTGTTCGCCAGTCGTCGGCGATGCCTCGGCGGAGGAGCGGAGCGTGAGCATGCTTTGACCGGCTCTTCCGCACGGATTGCCTGCTGATGAAGAAGCGTACGTGTAGCACGAGCATGAAGCCTGCCTATCACTTGGGCGCATTACGGCACACCACGCTGCGTACTTGCCCAACTCGCCACCGGCGCCTCCGTAGTCCTCCTGTTCCCGTCCAAGCCAGGCAATATTACCAGGTACCAAGCGCACTGGCGAGCCGGCTCTAGCCATTGAGAGAGCAAGAGAGAGGAGCAGATCTTGCACACAGTGGTCAGATCGGCCGCCATTTGCTGGGCCATGCGCGTTTCTCTGGATAAAATGGTCCAGGCGTAGCGTTGTATTCATACGGCATTCTCGAGATCCCGTCTTCCAGAACTCTGCCCTCCACCCCAGATCCAACATTACTGGTAGCGACGATCCGGTGCTGAGGTCACCTGGCGTTCGGAGTTTTAGGCCAGTGCCAATTCGGTTCGTTATCTCGACAGCTCCAACTGGCCGGCTGTGGTTAGACAGCAGCACTGAAGCGTCTCACAGATCACAGACAGGCAGTCATCTGTACCGCCAAGGGAAATTACAATCATAACATCGACGTGCTATTCAGCGGACCATGACCAACACATTCTAGACTACTACATCTACATCGACCGCACCCGCACGACAGCTTCTCCCTGCCATACAATACTTAGAGCTTTGCCTCGGGCTTGGACTGTCCGTGGACCTGGGCGGTCTCGTCCTGGGCGCGCTTCCGCAGGTCCTTGCGGAGGATCTTGCCTGACGGGGACTTGGGGATGGCATCGAGGACGACGATGCCGCCGCGGAGACGCTTGTGCTGCGCCACGCGGGCGGCAATCCACGCCTGCACCTCTGCGCAGCGGGCCGCGTCGTCGCCTGGGCCGTTGAAGACAATGTATGCACTGTATGTTAGCACACTTTTGCTTGATAGCGCACGGCACAACTTACCGAGGAAGCTCCGACGCCTGCGTCTCGTCCCAGACGCCGACAACACCAGTGTCTACAACGGCAGGGTGCTGAAGAAGCAGAGCCTCAAGCTCGGCCGGGGCCACTGGCAATGTTAGTTATTGTAGCGACAAGCTCAACTCACCCTGGTAGCCCTTGTACTTGATAAGCTCCTTCAGACGGTCGACAACCTTGTACCAGCCCTTGTCGTCGCGGACAAGGATGTCACCAGTACGGAGCCAGCCGCCGGGAGCCATGGTGTTCTGCGTCGCCTCGAGGTTGTTGTGGTAGCCCTTCATGACGCTGGGGCTGCGAACCCAGAGCTCGCCAGGCTCACCGGCCGACGCGTTGGCGTCGACGCCGTCCTCGCGAACCAGACGCGCTTGGTAGGTAGGCATAAGGCGGCCGACCCAGCCGGCACGGGCACGAGCCTCGGAGCGGTCCATGGAGCAGACGCCCGGGGTGGTCTCCGTCATGCCTAGATGTTAGCTGGTGGAGGTCAAGCCGTAGCTCACCGTAGCCCTGAATAACGACCGCGCCGGGGAGACGCTTAATCAATGCCTCGGACAGCTCCTGGCTGAGAGGCGCAGCGCCGGACATGATGGTGCGGACGGTGCTCAGATCATACTTGTCGAGATTCTTCGAGTGGACAAAGAGAAGGACGAGCGGGGGAACAAGAAGGGCGAGGGTCACACGGTACTGGCTGTCAGCTTGATCGGTAGGACTACCCAAACTCACCGTCTGGATGGCGTTGAGGACAGAGATCTCCTCGAAACGAGGAAGAACAACAACGGGGCAGCCAAACGTAAAGGGCTGGAAGAGGCTGAGGGTGCAGCCGTAGATGTGGCTAAAGGGAAGGAAGCCAAGGACGACATCCTTTCCGCTCTCGAGCTGCTCGTAGGTGACTTTGGCAGCCTGGAGCTGGGAGGTAAGGTTCCAGTGCGAGGTCATGACACCCTTGGGAAGACCTGTGGTGCCGGACGAGTAGGACAGCCAGGCGGTAGCCATGCAGTCGGCGCCGTCAAAGCGCTCTCCAACAGCGAGGGGAGTGCTCGAGAGAATCTCGCCAAGAGCCTTGTACGGCACACCAGCGGGCTTGTCCTTGGGCTGGCAGAGCAGGACGACGCGGGAGGGGGCAAAGCTGGCCTTGAGGTGGGAGCGAGCCTTCTCAAACGACTCGAGAAGAACAGGGTCCACAAAGATGATCTCGGCGCCAGCGTCGTTGAGCTGGTGGGCCACCTCGTGAGGAGCGCTACAGGTCAGTGGATGGCCACCAGTGCAAGGACTCACTAAGCATAGTTGCACGGGCTAACGGTGACACCGCCGGCAATGGATCCATATGCCGCCGCCGCCCACTCGAGCGAGTTGTAGCCCCAGATACCGGCTGTTCCTCCACGCTTGACGCCCAGCTGGTGGAGAGCGGCACCGAGACGGAGGGCGGTGTCCTTTAGCTGTCCACGGGTGAAGGTGCGTCCGTCGCGGCCATCGATGAAAGCAGGGAGCGAGTCATCAAAGTGGGGAAGGGGGGAGACGCCGGGAGCGTCGGGGAGGAGGTAATGGAAGATGGAGGTCTGGGGGAGGAAGGGGGAGGGGTAATCGGACGTGTAAATGTTGACCATTGTTGGAGTGCTTGTTTTGCGAGGAAGGGAGGGAGGTTGTGATAGTCACCAGGTGATATTACCGAGGATATGTATGTCTCGCAATCTCGTGCGGCCGACTGTCAGCTGAGGTGGTAGTCAAGGCGCAAGTGGTGATGGTGTGGTGACTGCTTCTGGACTTTGGCTGCGGCAGCGAGCGAGCGAGCGAGCAAGCAAGCGATCGATCGCGTTCAAGGCGCAACGGAAATGTGAGACGCGGTCGTTGAGAGGGCGGCGTGGTGGGGACTGGAGAGCGAGGGTTCCCCAGGATCTAGGTTACGTGGGCGGTATCTCGAACCAATCTGGTGTTGAGCAGGCGTGTTAGGACCGCGGGGAAGAGTGGAGAAATGGATGAGATGGCTCCGGGGCTGCGGGGCGACGGGACCGGGGTGACCGGGGATGGCTGACTTGATATTGGGGGGAGATGAGATGAGGTCAGTCGAGTTGACAAAAGGCGGTGATCAGCGTGGCAGTGTGCGTGTGTGGAAAGCGAGTGAACGCCGCAGACTGCAAATATGAACCCGGTGCTTGTCTACGAGCACGCATTGCATTGCACACTGTAACTGCTCTCTCTCTCTCTCCCCCTCTTATTGCAGGTCAGTGCCTTTGGTCGCCGCAATCCGGGGCCGTCGGGGCCGCTGGCACCTTGCACGCTTTGGAAGGCGGGGGTGGGATTCCCGTTTTGCGTGTCAAAAGTGGGGGAACCAAACAAAAAATATATGGGGAAAGCAGCAGTTGGGGCTCCGGCGATCGGCCGGAGCTCGTACGCTCGTGGACGGGGCCATGTGCACTCGTTTCGCCACCCACCCACTACAGCCTTGTGCCTCTCGTATCGACCACGCCATCATTCGGCTGGAGCTCGATAAACACATTCCGCCACTAGCCCTATCATGGTCCGACCGTCAAGCCGTGAGAGACCACTACCATGCAACCACCACCGCCACCACCACCACCACCACCACCACCACCACCACACTGACCACCACCTGGCACCCGCCACCGTTTCTGGGCCATTCTGGGGCACTGACGATACGTTCCCCAGGCGAGCTTTGATCGCTTAGACTGCTGCTGTGCTCTCTCTCTCTCTCTCTCTCTGGCTGTCAACCGCGTGTATCGCTGGTTTATTCTGGATCCCGACTAGACGTGACACACATGGAAAGCGGGCTCGGTACTTGCCCCCAGAGTCAGTAACCACCAACCTAGGACGCCGTCTCACTGTGGCGGTGTGCTCCACAGTTATCTGCAAGACAGGTAGCGAGGCTGTCCCTCCCTTTCCGGAACTACGAGCCAGACGTTGCAATCAGTGTCAGTCACGCGCGCCCGCACCGGACCCGCAATGTCAGAGTATGGAGGCCCCGCGGCATTTGCGGCACATGCGACGTCACCCTCTCGGCCCTGTCGGCGCTCCTGGCCTCCTTGTGGCCTCTTGGCCTCGTTACCCCTTTGCCTCATGTTCTAAACTGAATCAAGCTCTTGTTCCTCGGCGGCATGCTATCAGTCAGAGAGTCCTTTAGCCCCAACGTGAAAGCCAACCCACCGCGCGCGCACAGTTGACCTTGTTCCGGCCGACGCGTGTCTGTGCTTCGGTCGTCGGTCTGTATCGCTGGGCCGTCACAAGCAGCCTCCGGCTCCCCCTCACTGCCACCGTATGCCTCCCTCCTTGCCCGCCTGCCTTCCTACCTGGGCGCACACAATCGCTCAGCTTGCAAGGTGAGATATGCCAGTACGTAGGTCGTCCCAGTATAGCATGCAGCAGCTCCCCCGGGCCCCGAGACGCACACTGGGAGAGATACATAAAGCCCGACCCATCTGCTGATCGTTCTCTCTTCCCCACCAGCGTTATCTCTACGATATCCACAACTACCCTTTCTTACTCCCTAACCCCCAACAACCAATCAAGCAAACCCCCCCTCACGTGTCCATGTTCGTCGACAATGAGCTTCCTGCCTCCGCCACTCTTGGCCTGAAGAACGCGAACGGTGTCAAGGTCCAGAAGACCAAGTGAGTAACTAGGTTGTAGCGGGCATTGCCACCCGCTGCTTCTGCTTCCTTGTCGTTACCACCGGTACTAACCATGTCCCAGCGGCATGTTCGAGACTCACGCCCATGTTACCTCTATGAAGACCGCCGCTCAGCCTCAGCCCGTTGAGATTGACGGCTACAACCTCACCATTGGCGACGTCGTCGCCATTGCCCGTGACGGCGCCCACGCCAAGATCTCCGAGTCCGTCGTCCCCGTCGTCGAGGCCTCGGTTGCTTTCAAGGAGAGCAAGAAGCACATGTCCATCTACGGCGTCACCACCGGCTTTGGTGGATCGGCCGACACCCGTACCTCGGACACTGAGGCCCTCCAGATCTCGCTCCTCGAGCACCAGCTCTGCGGCTTCCTCCCCGTCGACGCCTCGTACGAGACCATGCTTCTCCACGCCATGCCCGTCCCCATTGTGCGCGGCGCCATGGCCGTCCGCATCAACTCGTGCGTCCGCGGCCACTCGGGTGTCCGTGTCTCGGTCCTCCAGGCCATTATGGACTTCCTCAACCGCGGCCTCGTCCCCTGCATTCCTCTCCGCGGTACCATCTCGGCCTCGGGTGACCTCTCGCCTCTCAGCTACATTGCTGGAGCCATCTGCGGCCACCCCGACGTCAAGGTCTTTGACACTCTGGCCAAGCCCCCCACCTACATGTCGGCTCCCCAGATCATTGCAAAGTACCAGCTCCCCACCATTACCCTCGCTTCCAAGGAGGGTCTTGGTCTCGTGAACGGTACCGCCGTCTCGGCCGCCGCCGGCGCTCTCGCCATCTACGATGCCGAGTGCCTCGCCATGCTCGCCCAGACCAACACTGCCCTCACTGTCGAGGCTCTCCTTGGTCAGGCTGGCTCGTTTGACCCCTTCATCCACGACGTCATCCGTCCCCACGCCGGCCAGATCGAGGCGGCCCGCCACATCCGCACCATGCTCGAGGGCTCCAAGCTCGCCGTCCACGACGAGGCTGAGATCCCTCTCACCGAGGATGTCGGTATCCTCCGCCAGGACCGCTACGCCCTTCGCACCTCGGCCCAGTGGATCGGTCCCCAGCTCGAGTGCCTTGGCACCGCTCGCACCCAGATCGAGACCGAGCTCAACTCGACCACCGACAACCCCCTCATTGACGTCAAGGGCGGCCACTTCCACCACGGTGGCAACTTCCAGGCCATGGCCGTCACCTCGGCCATGGACTCTGCGCGTATCTGCCTCCAGAACATTGGCAAGCTCGCGTTTGCCCAGACCACTGAGCTCATCAACTGCCAGATGAACCGCGGTCTCCCGGCCAACCTCGCCGGCAGCGAGCCCTCGACCAACTACCACTGCAAGGGTCTCGACATCCACTCGGGTGCGTACTGCGCCGAGCTCGGCTTCCTCTCCAACCCCGTCTCGTCGCACGTCCAGTCGACCGAGATGCACAACCAGAGCGTCAACTCGATGGCGTTTGTCTCGGCCCGCAAGACCATGGAGGCCAACGAGGTCCTCTCGCTCCTCCTCTCGACCCAGCTCTACTGCGCCCTCCAGGCCATTGACCTCCGCGTCATGGAGGTCAAGTTCCAGGCTGCGGTCACTGACCTCCTTGCCGCGACCCTAAAGACCCACTTTGCAAAGGTCTCCCCCGCAGCCCTCGCCAAGATCAACAAGGCCGCCGCCGTGGCGCTCGCCAAGCGCCTCGAGGCCACCTCGTCGCTCGACTCTGGCCACCGCTTCGAGGACGCCGCCAAGCACCTCGTCGGCCTCATCATGGACGGCCTCGTCGCTGCCGGCGACGCCTCGGCCCTCGCGGCTCTCCCCGCCTGGAAGACCGAGTTTGCCACCATGGCCGCCGACCTCTACCGCAACCTCCTCACGGCCACCACCGTCGAGGCGCGCGGCGTCGACAACGCAAAGGCCTTCCTCGGCCGCACGCACGCCATCTACTCGGTCGTCCGCAACGACGTCGGCGTCGGCATCCGCCGCGGCGACGTCGCCGAGGGCAAGTCTGGCCGCTCGGTCGGCTCGTCCATCTCCCTCATCGTCGAGGCCGTCCGCGACGGCCGCCTCGTCGACGCCATGGGCTCCATGCTCACCTGTTAATCAGCATTCATAGTAGTAGTAGAGACACCACCCTCATCCCCAAATGTGTGTATATAAAACGAGAGGAATGACAATGCATGACAGATTGTACATTATACAGCGCTGCAGCCGCCGCACGACACGTGAGGCCTGCGACTGACCTCGTGCATGGTGACCCACTCACAACAGACGAATCACGACACTGCACTCTGATCACGACACACGTCGGTGGCTCCGGTCAGGACCGCAACCCTGGCCATCCGCATGATAGCCGATGCGCCACTGCGTGCTGCGCCTGGCTGATCCGCGCATGTCGGGATGTACAGAGCATCCAGTGCACGCCATCAGAAGACCGCCAAGACTCGCCGCTCGCACAGGTCCCCGCTGGCAGAGAAGAGTGGGCCAAACGCGTTCATCAGACGACCTCACAAGACCGACCGCGAGACATTCTCTGTTATTGGCGCTGAAGAGTGGGCCGAGCACCCCAGGGAACCGAATGGCGTTTGCGACGGGCATACATAGTACAGCTAGCTACCTCCGCCTTACACACTCCGCTATGAATCTAGAAACCAACTACTGACCTGCTGCGATGCTACTACTGAGAGCTAGAGAACCGGAAACCAGAAAGGTTCGCCTAAACTAAGATGCCAAACACGGAGCAGAAACCTCACACCAAGATGACCAACCACCCTCTCTCTACAATCCTCCATTACTCGCCCCTGTTCCCACGCCTCTTAGACAACGGCCGAGAGGAGCTTGCGGATGCCGGTCGGCTTGAGGGCCTCGGCGACATTCACAGTCTCCTCTCCGGGGACAAATTCGTCGTACTTCATGTCCTCGTACGCGACGAGCGGCGAGCGGGTGTAGAGCTTGTGGGAGCCGTAGACGATGGGGTAGAGGATGACGGGGAGGTAGGTGCAGATGAACGTTCCAGTGTCCCAGTTGCCCTTGAGGAAGACGGAGAAGCCGGAGAAGAAGAGAATGATGGAAATGAGGGTCGCGGCGTACTTGGCCGCGAATGCGTTCTTGTTAAAGATGTTCGAGTACGGGAGGACGGAGCGCGACATGCCGTGGTAGCGAAGGCCGCGCTCGAAGCGGATGTGGGTAAAGCACGACGAGAGCCACATGAGGAGACCACCGGCCGAACCGAGAGTGGCCAGGTAGCCAAAGGCCTGGCCGGCACCAGTGCTGAGGGTCATGAACGACAGAGTGGCAAAGACGGACGAAGTGAGAATGGCAGGGTAAGGAACACCGTACTTGGAGGTGTGGCCAAAGATGCGGGGAGCGTGACCACGGATAGCAAGACCGTGGAGCGCACGCGACGAGGTGAAGAGCTCAGAGTTGGCGGCCGAGAGACCGGAAGCGAGAAGACAAGCGTTAACAATAGCAGGAAGAACTTTGATGCCGGCGTTCTGGATGGCGATGACGAAGGGAGATGCCAGAGCAGTTCCGACGTTCAGGGCAAGACGGGGGTCGTTGGACGGGACAGTAATGCCAATGACAAAGACACCACAGATGTAGAAGAGGAGAATGCGGATGTAGACGTTCTTGATCGCACGGGGCACGTTCTGGCGAGGGTTCTGGGTCTCTCCGGCGGCGATGGCCACAATCTCCGATCCAATGTAGGAGAAGGCAGCACGGGTGAGGGTGGCCCAGAAGCCGAGGAAGCGGCCGAGGGTGCCGCTGATGCCAGCGTACTGGACAAAGGGACCGGGGTCCTTCCAGAACTTGAATCCAATCTTCTCCTTGGTGGGGCCGCCACCCGCGGAAATGACAATGTCCGCGATGATGAGACCAATGATGAGGAAAATCTTGATGTAAGAGAGCCAGAACTCGACCTCACCATAGGTGCGGGATCCAAGAAGGTTGATGGCAATGGCAGCCACAAGGAAGATGGTGATCCACACACCATTGTTGACAGTGGTGTTCCAAAGGTTGATCAGAACAGAGATGGCCGATAGCTCGGACGGCAAGAAAATGGTCCAGGTGTACCAGTAGAACCAGCCGACAGTAAAGGAAAGCGACTCATCGACGTAGCGTCCGGCAAGGCTGATGGCGCCACCGGGCATGGGAGAGGCCGAGATCATCTCGCCGAGACAGATCTGGGTGTCAGGATTGACGGCAATATACGGACCTACCATGACAGAGTAACAGACGGTGCCCATGATCGACCAGGCGAGGAGAATGCCAAGAGGTCCGCCCTCAGAAAGAGCAGTTCCTGTATAGAGGAAGAGACCTGTACCACTGAATGTTAGTGCCCGGTCCTCGAACGGTTCAACCTACAGAACTCCGCCAAGGGAGATCATGGTAAGGTGGCGAGACTTGAGACCACGGTTCAGCTCCACATCGGCGTCGGCGAGCTGAGGAGGCACATCCATGACGTGCAGAGAGGCGGCGCCGTCGCTCTTCCGCGAGTCGGGCGAAATATCACCTGTAGCTTTCTCCATCACCGCACGGGGAGAGTGTCAAGAAGGGGTAGGGGAAGTGGTGAATGGGTGCGGGGCGAGTGTTGTCGGGGACGTGGGACAAGCTGCCTGTATGCCGATTGCCAAGCAGCTGGTAGTGAACGACGTCGTGGTTGTCAATATTCGACAAAGAACGAGGCGAAACGGGGCATTGCCATGGTTCACAGAGGAACTTTTATGGTCAGGCCATGCGCGCTCCTTTGGCGTTGCGTCGTCTCAACCGGCGGCGCATGGGTCGGGTCCGAGGGAAGGGTGAGGGAATAACAAGATGTGGCCTCGAACCACTGAGGGAAAGCGTGGGATGCGGGGCTGAGGGTTAGCGAGCCAACTGTGGGGTCGTGGATGGGGATGGCAAAAAAGAAGAGAACCGAGACCCGACAAGGAAAAAAAAACTAACTCCCAAAGTCCCTGTGTTTGCTTGACAGTGGTTGCTGAAAACAAGCGCGCATGGTTAAAGCCGCCCGGCATAAGCGCGCCTCGTTATCGATCACACCTCTCGTCCACTGCCTGTACAAGATGCTCCGCCACAACTGATACGGAGCGACAGACAGGGCCCACCCCAAGTCGAGGTAGGGACGTGACCTTTGTCCTGAGTGGCACTACCTCTACAGCCCGACTCAGCTGACTCTCGGCATTTCAGGTCGAGCACTACACTACGAGTACTGCGAGATGGTTATCCAATCTGGCTAGTCGCACAAGTGGCAACAGGGTGTTGCCTTCCTGTTAGGTTGCTCTGGAATAACTTATTGTGCATCTAATCTCGGACTTAAGAGTCCGCTGGGCACCATTACACGGTGGACGTCGCTGCCCTGCGCACCATGCACGACCCACTTGACTTATTGTTTGCAGCAGGTGCCTGCCAGCATGGCAGCGATGGATACCAGCCTAGTGGACGTGCACAGGTACGCAGGTCTCCACCAGGAACGTGGCATGGGAAAGACGATTGAGACGGAGCTTTCCTACGGACTGATTCGGCACTTACAAACCTCCTCGCCACTCTGGTGAACATTGCCTTGCTCATCTGGGACGCTTGGCCGTCCGAATGGGTGGACGAGTTGGCTGCTCACAGTCCATCGACCTGACTCTTAGCCTGCCCTCGCAGGGACAGACAGACAGGCCAAAGTCTGCCCCTGGGTGGATGATTCGGGCTAGCAGCCAGGAGACGGTAAGAAGCGGAGGGCGGCTTTCGCCGAAAGCAAGAGCAGACAATGCTTCCGAACATTCCTCGTCGACCCCGCGCATAGCGCATAACGATACCAGCGCGGATCGCACGACCCAGGCACTGCGCAGGCAAAACCGCTCTTGATTGTTGGAATCAACAATCGACACTTCCTTGAAAGGGTGTTATCATTGGAGCCCACCCTCCCGCGCGAGCACTTTGCACCTTTCACGTATGGGTAAGGTTCTCGGATAACCGGAAGGCGATCATCCAGAACCTCATCGAGAAGGGGCGAATGCGGGGGATATTCAGATAGCCCTCCCAAGGGCATGAAGCTGCGCACGGTGGCTTGGGGTGCCACCAGATCGCGGCGTATCACATGGCTCCCACCCTGCACTGCATGTACTATCCTTGGCCAGTTGGGTATCGTTGCCCACGAGTCAACCAGGTCCTGTACAGAACACGCAATGACATAAGACTCTGCATATCTGCATCACGAACGACAAAGATACGCGGCCTCGCATGATCTAAGAGCGCTGATCTGGTCGAGTGAGATCTTGGCGCGCTGTTGGATCTACGGCTAATGCTCAACCGCCGACTCTCATCAACACAGCCTGAACCGACATTGGACCGCGAGTTCTGACCCATAATCGCCAGGGAGAGATGACGGACCTGCGCTCACGTGCCGAGCGCCTCCCCGAATCATTTCCCCGACACGCTGCCCACCCCCCCCTGCCCAGCTGATAGCGGGCAGGTCCCCACAAAGGCAACAGTCTGTCCGTGCTCCCCCTATCTCTCCATTGTCATTTGCGCGTTTCCATCGGCGCGTAGCGGTCTCGGGTTACGAATGAGCCCCGTGGGTCGACTTTCGTGCCTCTTCGATTCTTCCGTTGTTGACAACGGCAATGTATGTTCTTCTTAGAGCCACAGGATAGAAACGGTCTTTCCATGTCCACCGCCCATGGTCGGAGAAAGCAGACGCGTACCGGAGCCCGGTAATCGCTACCGGCGAGTTGTACAGCAACAGCCCAGTCTTGTCGCCGAGCGAGCGAGCGGCGAGCGGTGAAAGGAAATCAAAACAACCACTGCGTCCGCGGCCCTGAAGTGAATGATTGTCCTCCCGTCGGTGAGGCCGGAGCCAAGATCACGGCCATGTAACCACGCGGGAAGGCCGACTTATCGTCTTCCCCAACGTATACCAACACCAAGTGGCGCCCTTCAAGCTTCTTGACTAACCGAAGCCTGGTCATCGCAAGATCGTCGCCCTCTTCCTCGTTGACCCGGCCACTCCCGTCATCTCCACTGCCAACGTCCCACCACAGCAACTGGACTGGTCCACCACCAACCAACTGCTGTCGTCCAAGCTGTCCCCTGAGATTTCCATTATTATTACTCAGCAGATAGAATGTCCTTACTCGCTCAAGGAGGCGCTCAAGATCCGTGCACGGCTCATCGAAGAACGCAAGGAGCTGGACGAACAGACGGATAAGCTGGTGGCATACGGAGAGTGGAACTTTTGCGAGCACTAATGCTCCCGTCCTACCAACTCGTTTGGCTATGTACCTAGTCCCATACGAATGACATCCACGGCTTTGCTTAGAGCTATGCAGATGGTGATTTCCGTCAGCGATTGAAGGATGGCTGCACACTGGCGGTGGGTGTGTGCAGAGATTGCGGGGTCTCCAGCCAACTGAGCCAAACCTGACTCGCCGCCGAAAACGACTCGGAACATCGCTTGGCCAAAACAAGGCGTCATCGACTCGGACCTTGACCTCCACTCTAGCCTCTACCTTGCCTGCTTGCTGACTGAGCCCACATTTCCTCCGTTCACCACCTTTAAACCGTCGTCCTCGCGTCACTGTCACCGCATCTTCCACATTCCCAACTCTATCCCCAGCATGCCACTCCCCGAGCTCTCGTTCCACACCGTCAACGCGTTCGCGCCTACCCCTCACGGCGGCAACCAGGCGGCGGTCATGATCATCCCCGCCGATGACCCCCGCGCCGACGATACCGAGTACTACCAGACCATTGCGGCCGACTTTAACCTCTCTGAAACTGCGTTCCTCGTCCCCATTGACGTTGGTGGCGATGTGCCCGAGTATGGCCTGAGGTGGTTGACTCCTGAGGAGGTGAGTGGTCCAGAAGAACCGCCCAATGCTGCATGGAGGCCTGTCACCGGCGTACTCGCCACATCGAGTTCTCATCTCGCAGGAAGTGCCTCTCTGTGGCCACGCGACTCTCGCGTCGGCTTATACACTGTTCAACTACATCCACCCCGAGGCAAAGGCCCTCCGCTTCCAGACCAAATACCGCGGCGAGCTGGGAGCCACGATGGAGAGCGACCGTGGACAGGGCTCGGAGATCGGATTGTCGCTGCCTATTGCTCCCAGCAAGGAGGCTCCTGCCCACTGGAAGGCCGTCGCCGCTGCTGCCGCCGGTATCTCTGAGAGCGACATTCTGGAGATCCGCGAATGGGACTTTGGACGTCCTGCCACCATTGTCCAGATTGCCGACCACATCGATCTCAAGAACACCCAGGGCATCCCTGGCAAGCTAGTAAGTGCAGAGACGATGGAGCTTGTACCTGGATGCGGCGAGATCGAGCATGCTAACCCCCAGCTCCCTGTCCTGGACGGCTGCGTCATCTACACCCAGCTCGTCCCCGCGGAGAGCACCGCCGACACTGTCGCCATCAACGCCCGCGTCTTCTTCCCCGGTGGGGGAATCGACGAGGACCCTTTCGTGAGTACTGTCACTGGCCCTTGCATTCCACACACGACTAACGGACGCCAGACTGGCTCCTCGTGGGCGACGCTCACCGGCTACTACCTTGCTGGCCCCGGCACGGCTGCCGTTTCCGCTGTCAGCTCCGGCAGCCTCACCTCGAAGAAGATCGACGCGCGCCAGGTCTCGCCCCGCGGTGGAGCCGCCACGATCACTATGAAGGACGGCCGCGCCATGCTCGTCGGCAAGGGTTGGAGGACGTCGTTTGGCACCCTCGAGTCTCTCTAAGTGCCCCATAAAAGGTTGAAAGATAGTTACATAGCCGATATCTCTCTGCAGTTGCAATATTATCCCATGTGGTGAAGTCGGCTACGGGGCATCGAGTCAACAACAGCTGGCCTCTGCTCGGGGTTTCAGGGGAGGGTGAATGTCACAGGACTTGGAGGCCACCTCGCGGCGACTGAAGGGCGCAGCTAGAGGGACTGCGGGGGAGGCGATTGCGTTGACGAGGACGACCTCAGGAGGATGGAACACAAAGCGCCAGTGTGGAGCGGACTGCTCCGTGTCATTTATTACAGTCCGTACGTTCAAGGGCGAGATCCGAGACTAGACCAGTGCCAGTATCAAAGGGTCCGAGGGTATTCCTCAGTGACTGGGAGCAGCCCCTTGGCTCGGCCAGTCGGCCACGGTGTACTTTGCCTCGACCTTGACGGACAGTTTCAGTTGGGGCAGCTCAAACACGTCCTTGTCGACCATGACATCGTTAGGAGCTGATCCCTTTGAGATGGTGCGGACGGTACGCGTTTGCGAGAGCACGGGCGGGGCTGCGGAGGATGTGTCCACGATACTCAGGGGTGCCAGGCTGAAGACTGGCGCCTGCGCGACAGGGCCCGCGTTCGGGGTGTCGGGGGGCACGGTGCCGGTTGTGGAAAGCGACGCGTACGCTAGGTCCCAAGCTCGTTCATACGCTTCAGTTACCGCCCCAGTCCGACCGGCACGGCGGACTCGACGGGCAGTAGGCTTCGTGAGGCTCCAGATGATAGAGTCCAGTTGGACGATGGACTGATGATGTCAGAACAGAACAAGCACAAACTTGTGGGGGTGGCAACAGGCAGTAGAACTTCGGTCCAACTCACAGCAATCTCGTCGGCGAAAGATTCAAGAACCCCCATGTTTGTAAACGTAACAGACATAGTGGTCGATGCCGAGGCACGCTTCTTGACGTTTCCTCGTGAAGAGACGGAGATTAGCGATGGATTGACCTTGGACACAAATGACGATCCATGGCCGCCAGGGATGCTGGGCTTGTTTATGGTGTATAAGAGAATGGGCGACGAGTCCGGGGTAGGATGGAAGACTTGGCCAGGTGTTGTGGAGCGGGGGAGGCTAGGAGCCAGCCTCTGTAGTATGCCCACAATGTTGTCGATATTCCGTTGTAGCCATCGCCTGGCCTCGGTGTCCGAGTCCATTTCTGCGACCAGGCGGAAGGAGAGCTCGGCAAGTTCGGCTGTGGCCGACTCGGTATACTCTCCCTGGACCGCAAATGTTGGTTGAGAAGAGACTGCCATGCTTGAGCTGGGAGGAGGAATGATGAGATGGACAGCAACAATAGCAGTCAGAGGTAACCCCGCCGCACGCGTCGCGCGAGTAGAGACGCGAGACGGGAGCAATGCTGGGTGGAGGAAAGAGGCGCTAGTCTCGGTGGCGGACCGTTCAGTTCGACTTGCCCTCCCTCCATTGCCGAGGTTGCACAAAGTGAGTCCGTGCGGCCCAGAGTCTCTCGGGCTGTGTGTCAGACGCCCCCCATTTCATACTCCCTCCTCCCGTGGTAACTCTTGTGGCCACTCTGATGGTACTGTAATTAGTGCTCTCGCCAAACGTTGGCACGGACTAGCACAATGTCTTGCCTCTCCTCATCCGTCTTGTTCCACCACCACGGTAATTCCTAGAGAGTCTGGATATTGAGCATCGGCGCTTCGTTTGAGGCTTGACCTATGTGGTATGCAGTCATTTGTGGCAGCTCGACGTATCATTCATTTTGCACTATAGTCCAGCACATGTCCAGCTGCAGGTGCTTCCAAATAGCCCATGCACCCCCGGGTATCGCAGGAGGCTAGCTGGCTAGAAAGAACACTGCTGTGCACCTCGACGATGCACCTCATCTACTGCCCACACTACTACCCGCCATTCGTCCAAGTTTCTCCATCGAACTTTATTCTTCAACCCGCACATCTTGCATTTCCCACTCATCCTCCCCCCCACCCCCGTATCCCACCCATCAGCGGCAACAATGGGAGGCCTTATCCCCATTCGCCTGACACGGCAGACCGTCGTGCTGGCGATCGTCCTGTGCTCCTTTCTCGCCGCCTCCCTCTTCGTGGGCTCGACGGCCTACTTCCCCGATTCGAATCCCTCCGCCAGCCTCTCCGCCCTCGTCCCCTCCGTGTCTTGGAACAAGCCCGAACCCACATGCTCCCATGCCAAGGCCCTCGACGAGATCAACAATCGTTGGGGCAAGCATGGCCTCGACATGACTGTCGCGTACTCTGGCAGTGGAATGCGCATGCGTCTGGCACTCTCCCGTCTCGTCAACAGTTCACCCGGCGATTCGTTCGTGGGTCAAGAGTCATTCCGCTCCGAGTTCACCAGTAGGGCTGACATCGACGCAGGTCATCGGCGTCGTTGGTGGGTCGCTCACATTCGGACATGGCTTGCCGAGGGGCGGCACAACATGGCCCAAACTCCTCGAACAACGGCTGAAGGAGCTGTATCCCCATGTCGAGATTGTCGTTGTCAACGGAGCTGTTCCGTGCGTGTCGAACAACATGTACCGTCCCAAGCTTACACCTTCAGGGCTACTGGCACCGACTACTTTGCTCATTGCTACCCTCACCACATTCCTACCAATGCGGACATTTTCATTGATGAAGGCGCTGTGAATGACCTTTACGTGTACGTCTCACCTGCCCCCTGACATGCCTTCTTGTGCTAACTGTGTCCCAGTGCCGCGTTCTCCGCTGGCACCGAGAAGACCCCGATTGTCAACTATTCCGAGACTCTAGTACGTGACTGGCTGCGGCAGAGCACAGGGACTGCGGCTCTGATGCTCTCCGCCTGGTTCCCTGTTCACAACTACATCAACGGCGCCGATCGCCAGGCCATTGTCAGCGAGTACTACGTGAGTTGATGTCCACAACACTTCTGACCTCGTAGGACATTCCGCGCTTGTCCACCCGGCCGTTCCTCTACCCATACCTCCTGCAGAACGTAAACGAGACCTCCACCATCTACGCACCCGACGGACATCCCAATCAAGGAGGTCACAATTACATTACCGACATTGGTATGTCCCATGTCGCCTTGGCATCACTTTTATTCTAACCCTCTCCAAGTTGTCCGCTACCTCCTCCAACAGATATGTCTCGTGGAAGCCGAGGAGGACCGTGTCAGCTCCGCTGGCACCAAGGGCGAGACGCCGTCCTTCTATCCGGGAGCCTCTAAATCAAGCTTCACCGGATCGTCTCTCAATTTCTCGCTGAGCGCCTTCGAGATACCAAAGTACCGCATCAACCAGCGTTTCAACGACAAGAACCGCAAGGTCCTTCCCGAGGTTGAAACGTCTTGTTTGTCAGCCAACGTTGTCAAGGACGGCGTCCGGCAGCTACAGCCAAGCAAGAATGAGGGCTTTGAGGCCACGAGCTGGAACAACAAGAACTACTGGAGCTCCAACACGACCGGTTCCGTTATCACGTTCGACAACATTCATGTCAGCAGCGGTAACATCGGCCTGTATTACCTCCGTGGAGAGGTGGGACTTGGCGACATGAAGTGTTGGGTGGACGACAAGAAGAACCAGGCGCGCACCCTCGTCTCCTTCTGGACCTACGTCCCCGTCGGCTCACTGACCATCATCGGGGAAGGTCTGACGCCGGGCATGCACTCGCTCACCTGCGAGGTTCTCGCCACGACCAGTGCGCAGGACAAGGGAACCTGGGTGCGCATCATTGCGGTCGTTGCCACCTAGTCTCCTTCACGTAGAAAGTGCTGGAGTCGGGGAGCAATGTGTGGCTCAGTTGCAGCGGCAGCTTCTCGAGTATGTATAGTAGACGTCCGTATGTTAGCCTAGGCTTGTATGGTCAGTCTTTTGTTCCCTCGTGGAGGTACCGCTGACCACGCTTGGGAAGATTCGGTCGAAGATTCGGTCGCTGACGCTCCATTGCCTCATTTCCTGAAGGAGACTCTTCGTGTCACTCCGTCTCGCTGTAATAACAAATGACATCCATCGCTGAGCCCGGTCTGGGAAGAAAGACTATAACGCATCTAAGGGGAACCGTGACCACACACTGTGTGTGTGCTTTAATTGTGGCCGCCAGTGATGTACTGCCAGCCGAGGGCGGTGAGCTGGCCAGACTCGTCCATGAGACGGTTCTCCGGGGTGACTCCGTACAGGAGGGCGGAGTTGCGCATAGCGCCGAACCATGCGTAGCGGCTGGAGTGTCAGCGGGCGCACTGGTGATTCAAAGCGGAGAGGGGAACTCACTAGACGAAGGGCTGGGCGTCGAGCCACGCGGTTGTGGCACCCATGAAGTCGAAAACCTGCTGCTGGGTGGGGGTGACAGTGCTTCCAAATGTCTGCGGGGTGTCAGCACGGTCTGGAAAGTATGTGGACAAACTTACAGTGCAGGCAAACTCGGAGACGATGAGGGGGAGGCGGAACTGGTCGTAGTACGCCTGGACGTCGGCGATAAAGTCCGCAGCGGACATCTGGTAGCTGTGGACGGCAACGTAGTTTGGCGCGACATCGCAGCCGCTCAGGCCGCCGGGGCAGATGGCGGCAAAGAACCGGGCGAGCCAGTCACGGTCGCCCGCGGGAGCTGGCGAGGCGAACTGGGCGTTGGGGTTGACGGCGCGCGTGCGCGCAACCATTTCGCGCCACTTGGCCGCCGCGACGGAGGGGTCGAGAACCTGCGCGACTGCGGCGTTGGTGTTGTCGGGCTCGTTGAAGCCAAGAACGAGGCTGAAGCCCTGCTGCAGGTTGAAGTAGTTGAGCATGTCGATGCCCCATACCATGGGCACAAACTCGGCGCCAATCTGGGTGCCGGCGGGCGTGGCGGGGAGCGGGCCATTGCTCCAGCCCATCGCCCAGTCGTACCACCACGACACGCGTGAGTTGGGACCAAAGAACGCGTTCACGGGCGACGCGTCGTTCTCCTGGGCCGGCCAGGAGATACCCATCTGGTCATGTTAGTGGCGGTTGGCGCGCTCACTCGGACGCTGGGGCACGTACCTTGGAGTTGGTCTGACGCGGGATCACAGCAGCGGAGGCGGTTCCCAGCACCGCGAGGGCGGTAACGAGATTGTTGAACAGCATTGTGTCGAAATCTAAGCTGGATGTTTGTCAAGATAGGAGTAAAAAGGAGATCCGTCGCGTAGCTTATCAAAAGCTGCCCGTGTCGTTTGTATGTCGTCGAAGGGGAGGCGGAGCCGAGTATGGGAACGAGATCAAGGACGAGGACGGATTGGGTCACGATAAGTCGAGAAAGCGCCAGGCGATGTCGAGTGTCGAGGAAATAAGAGTCGAGGGTCAGACAGTCCAGCTGAGAACCCAGGTGATGGGAGTGAAGGGGGAGGTGGGTGGTTGCGTGGAGACTGTTCCCGCGGGTGTCCCCCGATATATATACCGAAGGACATGGGTCTGAGAGGCACCGTTGGCGCATACCTGGTGCACATGAAGTGCGTACGGCAGCGTGCACGCACACTGCAACACCCTAACCGGCGCACGGAAGAAAGTCAGTCACCAGGACCCAATGATAAGTGCCTGCCACTCTCGTCATGTGTGATTTTCAGGACTTAACTAGGGTCCTGATCGAGATGGCTGGTCATGCCGGAATTCCACACCCCGATATGCGGCAGCAGTTGTGCAGCCCACATGCCAAGTCCTGTGCCGCCGTATGCCGAGCAACGGGATTCCAGGGCGGCATGCACGGCCTTGCGGAAGTTTCTGCAGTGAGCGATCGTTTCCTAATCGCCGAGGGTCGTGGGGCAGGTGCGAGGCGGTCGCTGGAGAGGGGCGGAGAGGGGCGTAACGGGCTTGGCGGCGCGCAACTGCAGCTCATCCACATCCCCCGCTCCGTGCCGCGCTCGGTGTTGACGCTTGGTATGCTTGGCTGCGCAGGGGGCTGGTATCGGGGGACAATGGTGTGTTTGGGAGGGGAACGGTAGGTTGTGGAATGTCATTTTGGCACGTTCTTTGATTGCGGTTTGCCACTGGTGCCACTCTAGGTCCTTCCTTAGTCTGCCACCGTCCACTACTCAATACGGCCCTAGAGGCTTCTGGGTTGTCACCGCCGTTTCTCACTGTGTCAACACATAAAGGTATCAGAGACGCAAAAAGACGCCAGACTGGTTGCCTGCTCGGAATGCAAAAACGACAACGGCATGATTCGAACATGCGCTCCCGAAGGAAATTGATTTCGAGTCAATCGCGTTAACCACTCCGCCACGTTGCCATTGCTTTATTGGGGTTTCTATCATACTCACAACGCATCGCGTTCTCAACCTGTGTCTATCACAACCACGACCCGTCTCCTGCTCGCCACCTCGCCGCTCTACACTGTTGCTCGGCAAGTGGTGCCTCAGCGTGGCTCGTAACATCTCTGGGTGTCAGAATCTACATTCTCCAATAGCTCATATCGGCCGACGCTCTGCAGTACCATGTCCTTCTCCCGCTCGCAGTCTGCTGATCCTGCACGCCCCTAACCCCCAATGCCTCCCTGCACAAGCAGCCCTAGCGACGAAAGAAGCGGCCACCAGCGGCCGCCTCCTCTCCAAACACGACACGTTCTCCGTCGTTCCAGCCAAACGCAAGCTGGCCGCCTGCTGTGGTCAACTACTGTCTACAGCCCTGCAGCACCCGCGTGGTCCGAAAACACGTTGAGTGACCAACTCACCACGGTACTCGACACTCATCTCGCGCATGTCGCTTCCCATCGCGCGCTCGGCCTCCACAAACACGAGCGCACGAAACAGGTCTCCCGGGAGGTCGGCAATGAGCTGCTCGGACATGTCCCAGGGCAGGCAGAGGTGGTGGAGGTGCAGCAGCAGCACGCGGTCCGCGTCCCAGTCGAGGCGGAAGAAGGCGCGCGCAAGTGCCGCGCAGCGCGAGCTCTCCAGGAGGCGCGCGAGCATGCGCACGTCGTCGGCCGTCGTGGCCTGCATGGCCAGCGCGGGCGCGCCGCGGGCAATGGCGCGGCGCAGAGTCGCACGCGGCGCGTCCTTGAACTTGTAGCTCTCAGCGAGGTCAAGCAGGGTGAGGAGCTCGCGTGCACTGAAGGTGCGGTTCGCGGGGAGGAACGGGAGAATCGAGGCGTAGTTAATGTACTGCAGGAGGAGTAGCACGCGCGACGGGACGTCCTTGAGTGTAACAGGGTAAGGGAGAGGAGCCGTGCCGGGCGTAGAGCCGCCGCTCGTCGTTGACGTCGAGAGCGAAACCGTGGACTGTGTGTCCACGTCGTTGACCTTTTCGGGAGTCTTGCCCGAGGCGACGGCGGTGTTGTGTTTCGCGAGATCGACGCCGTCGAGCAGCTTCTCGAAGCGGCCGCTGCACATCAGCCAAGGCCTCCCGTGCTCTGCAGGCTTGACAGCATACGCTGCGGTGCTGGAGGACAAAAAGCCGAACACCCAGAACACTGTAGCTCGCCACCGTATGGCCTGTAACAACGAAGAAATGACGTACCTCACGGCGCGCAGGATGTAGCCGTCGGCCTCGAAAGTGTGCTGCTCGCCCCCGTCATCGCGGCATGTGATGCGGACGTTGGCCTTGGGTGCACCGAACGTGTGTCGGTTTGAGGAGTGGCCCGTCGGGCGGATACTGGCTGCGCGACTCATTGCCACGCTAGTGGGTTCTGTTCGAGAGGGAGTGGGAAGCACTGATACGCGGTAGGAGTGGGTGGGCTGGTGGTATGGAGAAGAGTAGAAAGTGAGGGGAGCGGGGGGAGAGAAGAGGACCAGCAACGAGAGGTGTGTGGACGGTGGGAGGTATCGGGAAGTGCGAACTGCAAGTGAGAGTGCTCAATCGCAGGATGTGGCAGTCTGTGGCAAATGTATGATGCGTGGACAACTGCAACCACCAACAGCAACTATACGACACCCCACACCATCCAGTTTACAGACATCGTTCAACCTCATCACGCTACAATGCTTCCATACAATCACCCCAACAAGGCGTTGGGGATGGATCTCCTCCCTCGCTTTCATGCGATCTGCCCGGCGGGCGAACGGCATTATCGGGGGCCTGCGGATCCGGGCAAGAATGGCATACTGCTCCTTCAGATGAAACTCGAAACTTGGCAATTGTTACTTGATACTGGTAGGTCTGTCGCTACTCTGCTCTCCGAACGAGATATATCTCACAAACATCTCTACCTGCCTCGCGTCTGCTCCACAGCCCCACCTCCCCTCACCTCCACCCCTCGCAGTGCCTCCCTGACCGGCTCCTGAAAGAGTAACATTACACCTGCACATGGCGGCTAATACAAACGAACTACTATGGCGACAGTGTCGGGTGGTGACAAATCTCTGTGTGATGCGTGTCATGGACATGGGTGGTGTGTGGAGAAGCGATGGGAAAGGGGGGATGGAGGGTAGGGACGGGGTATCTATGCGTGTATTGTCCTTGCCTTTGGGAGGGGAGAGGGTCATGAGCAGCAACGCTGCGTTGAACAGAGCCTCTCCTTTTGGGTAATGTGGTCTCGTGCCCAAAGTGGGTCGGCGGAGAGGTTGCGTGAATAAACGGTGGTGCGTGAATAATGGCGGGGAGGTCGAGATAGACGGCGCAAACGCCGGGTTATGTCCCGTCGAAGGTGACCTGCAGGTCGCCAAGGTTGGCGAGCGCGTAGATAGCAGAGTCGTTGCCCTCCTTGCTACTCTGGCAGGCGGCCGCGTTGGCGACAGGGTACAGTAGGCTGGACCACATGGCTGCGCCGGTCACAGATGAGGCGGCAGATTCCGATGTCTGGGAAAACTTGTTCTTCTCGCCGAAGAAGGTCGAGTTCGAGACATCGATCTTGCCCTGTACAACCTTGCGCTCGCGCTTGAGCCACGGTGACGGGTCACCAGTGGTAGGGTACGGCGTCACCGGCGGCATGCGGATGCTGCCCCAGAGGTTGACGAGCGCAAACGGTCCAATGTAGTTGGGGTGCAGTGAGACGTCGACCATGCCAGACTGGCTCGCGACAAACGACTGGAGCGCGACAGTGGGAGGATGGTGTAGGTAGGCAATGAAAATGAAGCCTTCGTTTGTCACAAAGTTGTTGGTGACCGTGTGGTTGCGCTCTGGGACCTTGCTGTACATGGCCTTGGCGTATGCGGCCGCGCGCTGCGCTGGCGTCATCTTGGACCAGCCAGAACCGGAGCCGGAGCCAGAGGTGGAATTGTGAGACGATGTACCATTGTTGCTGTCAACGGCCTGGCTGTTGGTAGAGTTCCAGCTCGACTGGGTGCCAGAAGGGTCAGTTTCGTAGCCACTGTCGGTGTCGGTGCTCGTCTCATTGTCGTTGCTGCCGTCGTCATCGATCAACGATGGGTAGTTGTTGGCAGTCATGAAACCTCGCTTCGTCTTGGGCATGGGGATAGTGGACTGGATTGTCGTTGACGTGTCGTTGGGCGCTTCCGGGTTGTGAAGAATGACGTTGCCAAAGATTGCGCCGGAAGTCGAGTTGATGTTCAGCGAGGACGAGACGTTGAACGTGCCCTGCACTGTGCCCTCGGCACCAGAGATCAATATCTTGTCGGCCGCAACATAGTTGACAACGATGCCCCCTCCGCGGCAGTCGGCCATCAGCGACAGCGAGCCAAACCTGACAACGTCCTGCAGCTGTCCCATGCGGACACCCATTCCAGCGAGGTGAAGCGACACGTTTGGCAAGAAGACGGTGGTGTTGGGGTTGCCTACGAGGGCAGAGGGAGGCATGCGGACAATGACGTGGAACGCCGGTGTCTGCAGGGGGTCGAGAAGGTACGAGCTGGTGCTTCCCGGCCCGCCTTGGTCGGTCTCGATGGGTGTCTAGTAAAGGTCAGCAACGGGTGGAGATTGAAGATTACTACTTACATAGATTCCAACACCTTCGGAACCATCTGGCCTGGTCAGCTTGCAGATCTTGGCCAGTGTGTCGAGGGGACGGTCCTTGGGCGAGCGGGAAAGGACGTCTACGAGGACTTTGTCCTCCTTGCCGCCATCCTTGATACCGGAGGGAGAGTCCATGCCAATAAACTCGACCGTGCCAGATGCTGCAAGGCCATGGGCGATAAAGTACAGTGGGCTGTCAAAGGACATCAGGTCGAGCGAGTTGTTGGTCAACGGGAACTCGTAGGACGAAATGTAGTGGTCAAAGTATCCGCTGGTAAGAGCGAGCTGGCTTAGTGAGCTCGACATGTTGAGTGGTGTCCAGTTGTTGCAGTTGCATGGAACGCCATCAGCCTTTTTCGGGTCGTCGCGGGTGGGGTTGTAGGTAATGTTGAGGGTGCCAATCTGGACGGACGCGTTTGGCCCGCCGGGCCATTCCTTGTCTTTCCATGGGCGCGCCTTGCCATTTTGCGGCTTGTGCTTTAGCGACATGCCGAGACCTACGGCGAGACCGATGGCGACGAGGATGGCAGCGACGATGAGGGCAAGAGCAAAGACTAGCCATCGGTGGTGCTTGTGCCAGAAAGCCCTCACAGATGGTGGTGGTGTGAAACGGCGCTTCCGTTTTGATGACGATGAGCCATCGACTCCCTCCCAGATCTTTGACCGCTGAGATCCAACGGCTGTTGTCCCTGGGCTGATTGATTGTGAGATGATGGGAACGGCGGACCCGTGGGCCGTCGCACGGGCGGTTGCGCGGGAGGATATTGACGAGCCTCCTTGGCTACTGCTGCTTGACGCGGAAGTGATGCGAACGAGCAATTCCGAGTTGCGCGCTGAACGACGCGCCCGGGGGGTTGATGTGCGCTGGCCGTCGTATGGCGGGAGGGCCTCTGACGGATAGGTAGCGTAGTCATCTGTGAAGGGACCGGAATAGAGATAGTCGCGGTGGAAGGCAACTTCCGGTAGTGTGGGTTCGTCGAGGGAGACGAGGTCGGCGTCGGTGACGAGCGACGTTCTCGACTCGGAGAACAGACGCGGGTCCTTTTCCGTGTCAGGCGGGATAATCATGGTGGTGGGGGGAGAATGGAGCCGAGAGTTGGTATCGGCGTCGGTGTCGGGAAGAAAAGGTCGGGGTGGGAAGGCTGTGGGTCGGGTTCAGGCGGCGGGGAGAGAGGACAGTACACACTCGCGCGGCGACAAGTCGATGGTCACGGTCGCAACGAGCGGTGGTAGAAGTTGTCCCCTCGCCTGAGAGATGGTTGTCAAGTTGAAAGGGGGGGTCTGTCGAAGGAAGATGTGTTGGTCGAGGGGATGGGAAGGCTATTGGGGGGTCATGGTCTGGTGGCGGCTAGCAAGTCGAACAGAGTCGAGAGAAGAGGAAGGGTGGTAGTGAAAAGGAAAATCAAAGGCAACTTGTCCGGGGTTGAAGGGCGTGGCGGTGCAAAAGGGGGGGTCGATGAGAAGAGGGGGGTTAAAGAAATGGCGAGGGCCGTGTGTGTGTGGAGTGATGAGTGTGTGAATGTGGGTGAGCGCAGGGAATGGCGGGGTGATGGGAACGGCGGGGTGGGTGTTGTCGTTGGGTCAAGGAGCGTGGTGTGTGGTGGTGGATGGCCGTGGATAGATGGTGATGGATGTGGATGTGGTGGTGGTGATGGTGGTGATGGTGGTGTTGTTGTTGTGTCTGACGGCGGAGATAGAGATAGAGATGGTACAGGACAGGAGGAGGGGGACGAGATGGTCGAGGTGGATGGCGGCTGGTTGGCGGCGGTGAATGGTGGAAGGTGGTTGGATGGCGGCGACGGTGGGAGGGGGGGGAAGGGGATGCAGGGCGGTGCTCTGGCTGCTAGGGGGGGTACACATGCAAAAAAAAGCTTCCGCCCCTTGTAAAGCCAAGCCAGTGCCCAGCATTATTCCCTCCCAGCTCCCACGCATCCTCAAAACACGCTAACGCCCAAAACGGGAACTTATGACATAACCAGCACGCCTATCTATCTTGCAACCCAAACTCACATTGATTGGCGCGCCTAATTTTTGAAACATACCCAGGCTTGATGTTACGTAACAGATGCACAATGCCTGTGGCACTTCACCCAGCGGATGCTGCTGGGAGTGGTGGTGCTTATCGTCCACCCAACGTGCCACATCCCACACGCACACTCCCCGACGACCTCTGTAGACAATGCATTGGTATGGAAACATTGCCAGGAGCCTCCACCATCACATGGTAGCCCCTCATTTACCCTCGTGGCTGTGTGGCGATCAGTTGGCAGTGCAGAATCGCCGGTCAATACCTGATCAACAGAGTGCTCGTGCCGTCCATGCCTGTTGCCTCCTCTCAGCGTTCGGTTGTCTGCATCGTCGTGTCGTCTTCTCACTCTTTTCCAACTCGTCATCATTTTCTCGGCAAGCATGTCGCGCTTCACCTCTCAACACGGCCGGCTCGCCATAGTCCTGTTCATCGCCTCAGCAATCGCGTATCTTCTTGTGCTCAACATGCTCTGTCAAGAACTCGGCACCATGCCCGTCGCCCTCTCGTGGAAGGCAATCAAGACCAAAGGCCACGCCAGTAACAGCGCAGACCCCGACACACCTCTATACGAGGCCGACTCTGGCGACTTTGGCGACTACGGCACCAACGTCGAGAAACTCAAGCACACCGGTCCTTGCGCGGGTTGGAATCCCCACGGACTCGAAGCGGACGACCCCCCACGCTGTCTCCGCGCAAAGCAGTTCCGCGAAGTGCAAGAATTCCGCAAGCTCGGATTTCAGTGAGTGTATCTTGGGCATTCTCGTTTGCTCTCATAGCCTGGTCAGCCGGGTCGTGTGCCTCCACGTTGATGCTCGCATCCAACCCGGTGGGAGGCCTGGTGGCGAGTTGGCATCCTGGCCCAGCGGAACGACTGTCCTCAGCATACCTGGCGGTTCGTGCCCCAGGCGGAGGGGCCCTCTTTCCGAGAAAGGGGGGGCTGACGGGGATTCTCACCTTGTAACACGTACCTGTGTGAACGGCGATCGCCACCACAAAACGCTGACTTTACTCAAGGTGGGAGGGAAACCCCTCCGGCGGGACCAAGGACCAGCAAGAGGCGATCAGCCACCTGGAGCTCTGTACGCTCGGTTACCGCAGGTGTCCCGAGAGGCCTCTCATTATCGCCGACTACTGGTATGCGTATGTCGCCAAGACGACGTCCTCCGGCGAGGGTATTTGGCTTGAGCCAGTGGTGAGTGGCTTGTGTGAGGGCTGTCGGCCTCTTCCCACAGTAGAGCAACATGCGAAAATCTATACACAGGCGACTGACACTGTTCCCCAGATCGAAACAGTCATGGACCTTGGATTCGCCTTCTTCAGCACCAGCCAGTTCAACCTTGCACAGAACTGGAACCTGACGCGTATGCTCAAGCATTCCATGTAAGTAGGGGGCTCCCAGCTTCCTAGAACGAGATTATCCGCCACGCCACGCAACTGACTGACCCCAGTCATATGTACTGGAGCTTGGACAAGAATGTCTTCCAGTGCCTCAACAACCCGCGCTGCCTGCGGCCCGAGGACTTTCGGCAGCACCCCAACGAGACTCTGCAGTGGGACCTCGCCAAGATTCCTCACGACGAGCTCGGCACTCTCCCGCCCTGGCGCGTCTTTACTCCAACTTTTGTGAGTGCAGCGGGGGGGATGGGAGGAGCGTGGCCCAGAAGCAGAGAGACACAGAGAGCGCTGTGGCGTGCACTTTGGACAGTACTTTGCGGTGCGCCCGCCGTGCCGACGCCTCGCTTGCCACTGTGGGCTGTGTCGAGACGGGACGGCGGCTCACGCGGAGTATCTGCTCTGGGGTATCTCTGTCGTGCGTGCCAGCGATACTTCAAACTTGGCCTCGAATAGTGAACTGTCAGGGTAAACGCGGGGCGTCAAGACTGTTGCGCCAAATGTAGCACTCAGCGTCCTCCGCTCCTGTTGGGGATTCTTCCCGGGTAGATATAGAGGAATGCTGACAGGCAGTGGGGAACGCGTCCAGACGAAGTTGGTTATCCTGGCGTGAACGTCCGGAACTTCTGGGGCCAGGGCAAGTCGGACCGGATGCAGGAGTGGTCGCTGCACAATCTCGGCCAAAAGTTCCAGCTCACGTGAGTGGCGGTTGCTTGCTGTTGCTGTTGCTGTTGCTGTTGCTGTTGCTGTTGCTGTTGCTGTTGCTGTTGCTGTTGCTGTTGCTGTTACTGTTGCGGTCGAGGACACTGACAGAACAGGCCGTACGACTACCCCGGCCACACCTGGCTTCCTCTTACCGTCGAGAAGACGTGCCTGTCCACCCCGGTCCTCCCGTGGGAGAAGCGCAAGAACCAGATCGTCCTCCTCGCCAAGCGCAGCTGTAGGCACCCCCATTCCGAGGTGATACTTACAAGGCACAGTATACTTCTACGATGAGCACCTCCCGCTCAACGTCTGGCCGCACGTCATTGCCGAGATGAAACAAGACGGGTACGAGTTTGTCACCGTCGCGAAGGAGGAAGACGGCATGGCGATCCCAGAAGGCATCGCCCGTCTGCCACACATGAGCAAGGTCGACTATGAGCACTTGGTCGCCAGCTCAAAGGCCCTCATGGGCATCGGCCACCCGGAGCTGTCGCCTTCGCCCTTCAATGCGCTGTGCTCCGGCGTCCCCGTCGTCATGCCGTACTGGAAGAAGAACCCCGCCGGCAGCGGATGGTACAAGTTTTGCATGTGAGTACAGGGGAGCTGTTGGGAGACTGCCAAACATGTGGGAGGAGCCACTAACCGAGGCAGGACCTACGCCCAGCACGGCGTCATCAACGAACTTGGCGCGCCGTACGCGTACCCGTACAATATCTCAGACGTAGACGACATTCTTCGCCAGCTGCGCGCCGCCGTGAACACGCCTATCCAGTCGTAGTAAGTAGCCTCCACCCCAAGCCTTTCACATCACACTCCGCATCCCGCCACAAGTTGGACACCGACACTGACCCAAGCCTCCCGCCAGACTACCGTCTCGAGTCGACCCGCAGACGCACGACGGAGTTCCTGCTCCACGACTGGGAGAGCGAATACCATGCTGCCAAACAGGTCAACGGTGGCCGTCTGCCAGAGTACGACCCCGTCATGCTCGAGTTGTGCATCGAGCGCAAGGACTGCGTCAACCCCAGTCTGGTCGGCACCGAGGGCCACGAAAAGTACCTGGTGGTGACCCATTAGGCCACTGACTGCGCACACACGTCCGCCAGCGAGTGGCCCAGTTGTCCCCTGCTCCCGAATGGCATCAATTTCGAACCTCAAGCGTTATCTGCCCCCTGCATGCTATTTTCAAAACTAACTTGCGTACTTTGCTGGCTTGGACGTTGAACTGTAGATATGGATATCAGTGAGCCGCTGGATACACTGTAGGAGGTGCCGACAGATGGAGACAGTTGCCTGCATCGGAGGGTCCCTGTGCTATTGTCGTTGATGCCGCCACCAGCTTGAACGCCTACGAGCTGGAGACTCGAAACCTACAATGAGATAGCGAGATGAGTGGCGCTGTCAGCCCATGCAGCTTGCAGCCCTGGGCACGCAGGTTCTCCCATTGGGCAAAAGGGTAATCGATAGTCAGCTCTGTCAGATTACATAACATTACAACTTTGCTCGCGTGGCATTCAATGAAAAGGACCTGGGGGAGACGCACTAAGGAGCGGAAGCAAATTACCTCACCCCTGCGCCCAACTGGACATGTCATCATCGTGTAGTCGACTGTGCAGAGACTGTGGTCGCCGTCAAAAGCAATAACAATCCCATCGTGCACTCTCCCACCAACACCACCAGCGACCCACTCACAATGGACGTCGATACCGAGCTCTCCTCTCGGCTCTCCACCGCCGCCTCTATATCGTACGTCGTGCGTATCGTTCACCCATTGACACGGGCAGCAACCAGCATGAGCGTATCGACGCGTACCTCGGCCTCCTGGCCACCCTCCTGCAGTCGCCCCCACAGGGCGCCGAGCTCGCTGCGTTTGGCCGCCACTTTACTCACTCGACAAGCATGGCGATGGTAGTCGGCCGCCGGGTGCTCGGCGCGTTTGTGACCGCCCTGAGCTCTGGGCTCGACCTCGACCTCCCGTCTGCCGCCGCCGCAGCTGACGAGGACACGGACGCCGACCGCTGGACCGAGGCGGGCAAGGTCTTTGCCGCGTCCCCCGAGAACGAGGAGATCCGCACCCACATTATTGGCGAGGTCCTTGCGCCAGACCTTGCAGGCTGGTGCGAGGAGCACACCACCCGCCTCCGGCACGCCCAGGCGGCTATCCTCATGCGCGACGAGGAGTGGCTTGATGCCGCACGCGCGCTCATGAAGATCCCCCTCGAGGGAAGCAGTCGGTACGTGTTCTGGCATGTGTGTTGCAGCAGCGCTAATTCCAGTCTCGTCTCGGATGAGGAGAAGCTCGCGGTGTACATGAAGATTGTTCGACTCCTGCTCGAGGTGCGTGGAGTCCCATGACTAGGGATCAGTCAACTATCCTGTGGCCGATCTGCCTCAGCCCCAAGACTGTTATCACATGCTGACATTCAGTGCGACGAGTCTGGTCTTGCGCAGACATACTTCTCCCGCGCGTCGCTGCTCATCCATAGCACAAAGGATCAGATCCTGCAGCTGTCTTATCGCCTCTCCCAGGCGCGTCTCTTTGACCACTCGGCACGCTTCGTCGAGGCCGCGCAGCGCTACCACGAGATTTCCTTCATTACCGCAATTGACGAGGCCGAGCGTCTCCAGATGCTCTCGTGCGCCGTGACCTGCAGCATCCTCGCGCCCGCCGGCCCGCAGCGCTCGCGCGTCCTCGCGTCCCTCAACCGCGACGACCGCGTGCACACTGGGCTCCCCTCGCACCTCCCGACTATGCTTCGCAAGATGCTCCTCGACCGCATCGTGCGCCCCGACGAAGTACACGAGTTTGAGCGCGGTCTTGAGCAGCACCAGCGCGCCACCGTCGAGGGCGGCGGAACGATGCTCGAGCGCGCCGTCCGCGAGCACAATGTCGGCGCCTGCGCAAAGATCTACGACAATGTCGGATTTGCACGCCTTGGAGACCTCCTCGGCCTCGACGCTGGCAGTGCCGAGGCGACCGCGCGCCGCATGATTGAGCAGGGTCGGTGAGTAGTTTTGGTGATCTGTGTTCTCGCGCCAGGGCTGTCGGAGATGGTCTGGTCCGTAGGGGTTCTCCGCGCACGGTGCCACACTCATCCCTCATCCCCTTTTTCCCATCCCCACATTGCTAACACTACCTCTAGCCTCCGCGCGTGGATCGACCAGCCCCTCGCGCTCCTCTACTTCGAGTCCCGCCACGAGGAGGACGATCAGGGCACTGCCGGTGGTCTGGGCATCGAGCGCGTGGAGAAGCCCGTCGAGCCCGTCTCATGGACTGAGCGCTGGGACCAGCGTATTCGCGATGTCAGCCTCAAGGTCGAGGGTCTCGCGGAGACGATCGCGGCCCGTGGCCTGATGGCTGCCTAGGTGCGTAGGGTGGAAAGGGGAGTGGCTATTCGCACGCACGCAAGCAAAGGCGACAACCGGCACGATCCACGATTCGACGATACAGATCGAGACCAGGGCAGAGAGCAACAGCAACAGAAGGCAAACGGGCACGCGCGCGGCGTTGTACAGTACAATGTATAGATTGAACATGGGTATGAGCATGAACTTGGCCATCATCCTGCTTCCGAGGTGCAATGTGCAGGGTGAGGAGTGCCAAAAGTTGAAAGAAGCCTGGGGGACAAGAGTGCTTTTAACAGATTGCTGGGGCGCTGGGGATCGGGGGCGACGGTCGGTACGCACGGATACACTGTGGCTGGCACGGTGGGGCTCGAGAGCGGCACGGCGCATTCTGCAATGTTGCGCGCAAGGGCGAGTAATGTAGGAAGACTACCCTGCAGCACAGTTGTACACACACGCACCGCACACTGCATCAGTCCGCATCAGCTTCGGGCAGCTCTCTTCACTTCTCTCCTCTCCACTCCTCTCGTCCTGTGACCTCCTCCACCCTTTCCCCTCTGACCTCCGCCTTCTCATCACCACCCCGACCTCATCCACACACCGACGCCGCCATGCTCCAGATCCCGCAGGGCATAAGGGAGTACATTGACATGGTCCCCGGGCTCCGCGAGCACGTCGTCGACGGCGCGGTCCGTACCCCGCTCCCGCACGACGTGCTCGGCGGAATCCTGGCGCTCTCCAATCTCGTCGAGTCGAGCTTTACGGAAGGCCCCGAGAACAAGGCCTCTGCCGGCATGCTCAAGATCCAGGCCGTGCTGATGTCGGTTGGTGAGTGGTCTGAGCGAACTGGCACGGAGTGTGGCGATCTGGGTGGGAGCTTGGCGCCGGAACTGGGAGTTGTGGGAAAGGACGAAGGTGCTCCAGAGGACGAGGAGCCGAGGATGAGAAACGTAGAAAGAAGAGGGGCAGTCGGCGACAGGAGAGGAAGGAAGGACCGAAGTGCCTGCTAAAAGTTCGCTGTCCTCCGGGGTGTCTTCCTCGGTGGCGAAATGGGCTCCGCAGAAGCCACTACCGGCAGCGCCTCCGCGCCTCCAAGCCGCCAGCCACGAGGACGTGACTCGCGCATGCCGGGACTGCGGCGCACACCGTCAACAACACCCAGCACGCGACCACCCTCGACAATCATGTATGAGCTGGACTGAGCCTGACACGCAGACACGCAGCCGTACCTCGGCACTCTGTCCGCTGCCCAACTTGCCTCGCTGCGCCTCGCCGAAGCGGCGCCGACGCCCACTCCCGATGTGCGCTCGGCCCCCGAGTCGACTTCCCCTCCGCGCGCAGCTTCCCCGGGCACCTCTCATGCCCATGCCCATCCTCATGCCTGCGCTGCTTCAGACTGCAAAGTGTGCCTCGCCGCCACTGCTGCCGCTGCTGCCACTCCCGCCGCGCCAGCCTGCTGCCGCACGAACATGCTCTGCAAGACGCACGACCACGGGCCCATCGAAACCACAAATGCCACGACCCGCGACCCCAGCCGCGGGGCCTGCCACCACTCGCACGCACCCCAACCCGCCCACACGAACACGCAAAGGCACGACGAATGCCACGCCAACTTCCGCAAGCGCTACGCCGAGCTGCGCGAGCAGTATGCGCGCCGCCACGCCGAACTCAAGGACACGTACGAGGCAAAGTACTGTGCCCTCAAGGCGCAGTATGCGGACCGCGAGCTCGAGATCAAGTGCAAGTACGACGAGCGCCACTCGGCCATCAAGAACAAATACAACGAGCTGCGGCGGCGATACGACGGCTTGCGCGTCAAGGTCTGGTAGACGAGCAGAGGGTCGAGCTCCCCCTGGGCCGGGCGAGTCCGAGACGACACGACAAGACGGTTCGGGAGGGTACAGCATGGCACGGCACAGCTCGACAGCGACCACATAAGACGAGACAGATGAGACACGACAAGACGATATGGGGCGGGAGCGAGATCTGGGGTGAGAGGGTGAGAAGCGAGAGAATCGGGAGGTGCAAAAGACGATAACTCCATTTTACCGATATGGGCGAGAGACAGGGAGAGGCGGGACCGGCGGCCGACCGACAGAGACGAGGCGAGACGAGACAAGTCATTCGTGGCAGAGTGGGCATGCCAAGCCCAGAGATTACAGAGACAGTAGCAGCAGATAGCAAGAAGTCGCACTGTACATAGAAACGAACGTGCATATGACTCACAATAACCCCGCAGAGCTCGCTCGGGTACACATGCATCCCCAATGTTCATATCACTCTTGGCCGTGGGAACACATTGCACTCTCCCGCCCGGATTCTCCGTCCGACAA
The DNA here is from genome assembly GCA_002973495.1 of Apiotrichum akiyoshidainum. Taxonomy (NCBI): domain Eukaryota; kingdom Fungi; phylum Basidiomycota; class Tremellomycetes; order Trichosporonales; family Trichosporonaceae; genus Apiotrichum; species Apiotrichum akiyoshidainum. The sequence goes on from PQXP01000017.1 coordinate 77,785, forward strand.
TGTGTGTCCGCCCACACAAGATACCAGACACCACTCTCACAGATACAGCCGCCGGCTGCTGCCCGAGGGACTTCGCGTCCACTCGCGTCCTGGGAAGGAAGAGGACGGAAGGAGAGATTGAGATCCTGTCACAAAGCTGGAAGGAGAGATACAGGCTGAACACCCACATGGGGCTGACGGATACGAACCAGGTCACGAGGGGAGGGGCGGGAGATAGGACACCCATACCCATCGACATGGACCCGTTCCCACGAGCCCACCTTGAGTCAATGAGACGGCTGAACACCTGCAGCCTGTTCACATGCTCGCATGCGAGGTTGTTCCGTATGCCTATACCGATGCTTCGTGCTGTGGATAGTGGGTGGCTATCGGTGGCCGGTCGCCTGGGTGGAGCTCCACGGGGCGTGGAATAACCACTAACCACCGTCCGCCAGCCGCCGCCTGCGCCAGATCGCCGAGGTACCAGTGTACCTCGGTGGGGAGTGTCCTGCCAGACGTGCTGTGGGAAGCGCACATGGACGAGCGGAGCAAACTTCCGCTCTACATGTGCATGTGATGTCCTAATGTGCCCGTGCCCGTGAACGAGAACGTGAGCGACAGCGTGGTAGGCTGTACGTGGTGGTTGGGCGCTGCAGCCCGCGCAAGCAGCAGGTGGCACCCGCCGCACCCTGCCGCACCCTCGTGTCCCCGCTCGCCATTGCGCAGCCCCTGCAGCGTGCAGCGGCACCCCATTCATGCGCGCTCGGACAAACGGGTGCAGTGCGCGATCGCCCGTCGGCATGGCGAGCTTGGCCCGCGCGAGGCTGCGACAGCCTCGAGGCCGGGCGCTGGGCTGGCGAGGCGTGGCGTTGTGACGTGGACAAACAGCATCTTTAAACACGGTGACAGTATTGATTGATTGATTGCTGCTGCTGTTACTGCCGCAGTTGCGGTTGCGGTTTCTGCTGTGCGTGTAATTGTTGCGCCTTTTGCTGCTTGTTGTGCGCATTAGCAAACCGCTCGTGCTTCCGCTCCGCCCACTCTGTCCACTGCACCCAAATGACGGGAATGAGAATGCCAAATGGGCCCCAGGGCCCCAGTTTCGTGGGGCATCTGCGACATGTCGCGAGTTTGTTTGTTCTGAAGCGAACGCTGGCAGCTCCTGTCGCAGCAAGCTGGTGGGAGATGCACCTCGCTGCGAGCGACGAGCATGGGAGTATAGCAAGCACATTCATTGCGTATCATGTCATGGCAGGTCAGGTCAGAAGGAAACCGCGAGGAGACATTATCGCTGGAAGAAGACTGGAAGGCTACTGGATGACCAATTGAGAGGCTGACGAGAGGAGCGTACCGGCAGGCGCCGGGAGAACCTCTCGCTCTGGACCTGGTGGGCTGTGTGGCCGGACTGGTATTGCGAGAGTGGGTCATGGCGAGCAACAGCAACAGATACAGCAACAGCAACTCGCAGGCACAAAGCAGCAAGGAATCTCTCGTTACTCCGCGCTGCTGTCATCCACAACCCCCCGACATCAGAATCAGAATGAAAGGCGCCGGGGATTGAAAAGGGGCCCACTGGGCGCGGGTCTGCCGAGCAGTGACGCGGTGGCGGCCTGGCGAGGCGGTTAGTGGTATAATTGCGAAGAACGCCACTCGAATCTGCACGCGTCGGATGGACAACGAAGCTGGCATGTGAGGTCGTCGCGCAGGGTCACGGTGGCATGTGTGGGATCCAACGTGTGCTGCTGCTGGTATCTCGTTAAGAAATGTGGATGAAATAAAGTTGTTAATCAGGCAGCCGCCAGGTGGACTCGTATCGGTTGGAGGTCAGATATGGTCAGGTGGGTGGGTGTGTTGATGTGTTGTCAAACAACCCATTAGTCAACAAGCGCGAGGTCTCCTGCCCTCAGACTTTCGGGAAGACACAGAGCCAACTCCCTATCAATAGCACCTCTTCGCATACGCCCGACGGTGTCCGGCATGTGAGCTCCTGGTGCGGGAATCGCCGTCGTGGTGCGCTATTCCACTGGCCACAGGTCCACGGAGCGATGCAGCGAAACGGAGAAACGTGGCACCCGACACATGAGAACTAGGAAGCACGCGCCCCAGCGCCGAGTCGCTGGCTGGCACTGGCTGTAAGAAACATGCGCTATAGCAACACAGATGAAGGCATGGCCGCCGCGGTGAGCGTGCCAGTACGGCCATGGCGTCACTGATGGGCGCGCCGGCGAGACTAGCCTGCGCACTGGTATGCCCGATCACTTGACGAGTGCAATAAACGAAGCAAAAGAGGAGTACTGCTGGATGGAGCAGGCGGCTGTGTGGTAGCCCCGGGATCCAAGCAATAAAGCAATGTGAATGCATCTGAACAGAGTCGTATTCTCCGCCGCAGCATCTGTTTCCATTGAGCCACCAGGGTGATGGTACCGAGGGTGCTGGTCGTTCGGCTCGCGGCTCAACACCACGTTGAGTGACCCCTGGCACGCATGGCGCGCTGCGGGGGTGAACGCTGGACGCGGTGGAGGTGCGGCTGCTGGGGCACTGGGCCTTGCCAGTGGCCACGCCCAAAACCCAAACGCAAACGAACGAAGAGCGCCACAAACATGAATAAGGAGTGCGCACGGTACTCTTTCGGTGCTTTGGCCCGGCCAGCCCAATCTGACATTGCCCTTCCCACACAGCTTCTCCGGTAGCCGCCGCTGCTGCTGCCCTTTTGATCAGTCAGTCGTCTTCGAGTCACGTTCTCGTTCCAGTTCCAGTGACCACGACGGAGAGAGAGGGTTGCAGGGTTCCGGGTCCGGGCGCGGTGGGAGCACAGGCCCAAAGTAGATGCCTTGTGCGACTTTGTCCTTGCACACTGCTGTGGGAGCGAGCGGCCTCTGTCCTCCGATCCACCATATCCACCACCCTAGGGGCACGAGGCCGGGCTGCCAGCCAAGCGCATGCTATGCATCCGCCAGTGTGCCAAAGTCCTTCCGGCCAGGCCCTGCAGCCGCGGGCGGTGGCTAATACGCCGTGCAGCGCCGTGCTTTGTATGGGAGCCAGGGAGTGAGTGTGACGGGCTTTCTGTGAGGCCCGGTGGTGGTGTATTCTGTGGATTGTTGTCGATTGTGGACAGTGGTGGGTGCCGTCGCTGCTGCCCCTTTCATACATTACTCGAGTCCCTCGTTTTCTCTTGTCTCTCATCCCCGTCGCCATCCTCCTCTCGCTGCTCTCTCTCTCACTATCACAACCAAAGCTCCCCCTCTCCGGCAAAGGGTTCTCTCTCACTGTATCCCTAATCCCTCAACCCCAGCTCCTGCTCTTCTCATCTTCCATCATCATCCTCAATCCCACCATGGCCCTCACCTCCACCACCACACAAGGCCTCAACATTACCATGAACATGAAAGGTATGTCGTTCATCGGCTACCCCTAACCCCGAAGACATCTCTCGTCGACGCGGCTCGACACAATCACGTTCTTCGGCAAAGTTCACTATTGAGCTCTCTCCCGACTCGGACGACGAGTCCGACTACAACTCGGACTCTCACTCGGGCGGCTCCCACTCTCTAGTCAACTCGGTCAGCGCCTGGTCTGCAGACACCTCCACTCCTTCTCCCACTGCCATCGGCACACCGACCGAGGGCCTCATCAAGGCTGGTGTCGACGGCGGCGCGGCCAGCTGGGCCGAGCTTCCCGACCCGGCGTACCCTCCCACACAAAAGGTCCAGTCGACAACAAAGGCTGTCGACGCATCTACACGGCTCACCGCCCCCACTCCCTCTCACCTCGTGGCCTCGGACCGCACCTCTCACTTCTCCCATCTGTCGCTTCCCCCCACACCCACCGGCTACCCGACAGACTCGACAGCTGAGAAGACACACATCCTTGAGAGTATTCACGATCTCGTCTCTCGTGTCGAGGCCTGGCGTGGCAGTCTCGCCTGCACCGGCCCCACAAATCTCAAGTAAGCACTGCCCATTGCTCAGAAGCCATCCGCAACACCCCACTAACTTGACCAGGCGCAACAAGGCCTATGTCGGCCTTTGGGGACTCGGCGTCCAGGACCTTCTGGCGGTGAGTCTATTCTCGAGTCGGCCCCGTGCTCTATCTCGAGTGCACTTTCTGACACAAACAGAACCCCGTGCTCGTCACAGCTTTGAGCAGTCCTGCGGGCTCCCACTTTGAGTCACGCCGGTAGTCTGCGCTACGGCCGCAGGCGATCACTATAACCGAGCGTCAAGAAGCAGAGATTGTCCGATGCCGAGCAGGAGAGAGACACCAGGGCCACGAGATTCGCGATACCATATTCCCCTTGCGCGAGAGAAGCGCATACGTAGCAGGAGTGGCGGCTGTGGCAGTAGGGGCACAGAAGAGAGTGCCGTTTCAGAAGACACTATACAATMYRWCKMKWAKAMAMGACTGTGCAGCAGCTGAAGTAGTGTACGGGTTTGCTGTATGGTCCGTGAGAAATGCAGATGCAAGTGTACAAGACCCTCCGTCTGAGATGTGTGAGGCACATTGCCGAGTACAAGAGTCGAAAAGACTCTAGAGCCGAAGATGGCGATGAGGCAAAACAAGTCAATCATGACGCCATTGCCACGGCTCGACAGACACACCGTGCGGCGACTGACTCGGAGCCCCCTCGAAGCGATCAGGCAGTGGAGGAGCTAATGCATTCTAGTATGGAATGCAGTCATGCATGCCGGTCACTCAAGCAGCCGTGCACAGGGAATGTGCAATATGAGACCGCAGGGAGATAGTGAGACCTGCACAGGACAGGTGGACGTGAGCCAAGCCAGGGTGTAGAGCGGACGGCTGGCGTCTGGACCTAGCCTGATGGACCTGGCTTCTTTATCACTTAACCTTGATCCTGTGCCCTTCTGCCGGCGCTCGGCTTTGTCGCCAGCCAGCTTGCCGCCGTCTACAAGAGCCGACAGACGCGCATCGGGACATGTCGGCGATCCACCACGCTCACGATTCGGTAACGGTGCGCGCCTGGTTCGACTTGGCCGACATGACGGACGCGTCCTATCCCCGATTGTGGCCGATAGGCGAGGCCAGACGAGGCGAAGCCGATACGGACGCACAGGAGCACGCGAAGATACCGCGCATCGCCCAGGCGACGGAATGCCTCGCCCGGACTTGTTCTGTCCCTCTTCCCTCGATAACAACCTAAATAACTCGAGACAGCCTCGAGAAACACTCCTGGTCGTTCTCCACCGCGGTCACCCTCGATAGGCGACACATTCTCTTTCCCACGCCTCCCTCACCCACTCTCACGCCGCAAGCCTCTGGCGACCAGCAAAAGGTACAGGCACCCGGCATTGCGCATATGCATGTCAAAGCAGGCACTGGAGGTCATCACCAGCACATGGCAGGTGGCGCAGCATGTGCGCATGTGGCCAGCGTATCTTGCTTCATGGCTGGCATTGTCGGGAGGGATCGGACGCATGTGTCCGCCCGCCGTCTACCCCCACGCACCACTACAGCTGCCACTGCCAACGAGCGGGCACCAAAGACGCTGGATTCCGCGGACGCTCGACGGGTATGCAATAGGCGGTATGCATTCGCTGCGAGCCGTGGACGGCCCAGGACCAACAAGGTCGCCAGTGGCAAGAACAGCAACACAAGTCTGTTGGAAGTGCAAGTGACGGGGCTTGTCATACATACGGCTCAACGGCCGTTCTAATATACCATTAGACCGTCTATACTAATCGGGCGTGGCCGTCGACAAGCTGCACGATCGTCTCGATTGCTTGCAACAAAGTCAGTACTCAGTAGTCGCCACGGGTGGTGGGGGGTGCACAGGGCTTGGTTATCTGTTACGTAACGTACCTCCACCTCCACCTGTAGTTTGGATGCACAACGATGCACGGAACCTCATAACCTCAGCACCTCACACTTCTCGCTTCCGCACTCGATACCTCTCAGCCCCATTACCTCTTCCCCGCCATGTCATTCCAAGCGCTGCGGGCCGAGCGCAAGTCTCGTGAGCGCGATTTCCGCGTCGGTGGCACCGACGCACCAGCATCGGCCGTGAGCGAGAACGAGAAGGTCACGACTTTGAACCCAGCCTCGAGCTCAGGCGCGAGCGCGGGCCCCTCGTCGTCACTTGCTCTGCCGATACCACAGGGAGAGGAGGTGTCTTCCGTTACGACCTCGGCCAAGGCGAACGTAACGAGCGTCACCGTCACGACACGGCCCGCGTCCGCTGCGGACCTGGCGCTCTATCCCGAGCTCACGGATACTGCGCTCGAGGTGCGCGTCGCGAACGACAGTGGCCGCGGCCTTTACGCTAAGAGGGCGATTGCGGCCGGTGAGTTTATGGTCATTGGATACCATCTAAGCGCCGTCGACATTGTCAGTCCGCTATCGGGGTGACGCCGACCTAGCCGCTTGTTGTTGGACGTATGGAGAGCTAATAGCAGGCACGACCCTCTCCGTGATCCCCCCGCGCACGGCGGTGCTCTCGAGCTCCAAGCTTCACACACACTGTTCTGGGTGCTTCCAGCAACCTGTGGCGCCGAAAAAGGTTTCGCGCTGCGCCGCGTGCAAGGCCGCACACTACTGCAGTGCCGCGTGCCAGAAGGCTGACTGGCCGTCGCACAAGCCTGAATGCGCCGCCCACAAGCGGTTCCGCGCCATGTGGGCGGCCGCATACCCTCAGAAGGCAAAGGACGGCAACGACCGCTCATGGGTGCTCAACGAGGCTGTGCGTGCGCTGGGACGAATGTGCTGGGCGCGCAGAGCGGAGCGGAAGGGCGCGACGGACCCGTTCTGGGTGAGTTGAGCGATGGGTCATGTCGCTGACAACAGTGGAAACAGGTTGCGGCGATGGTTACTGCGCCGAAAGAGGATGCGCAGCACACAATGCGCCTCATGGCGCAGGTCCAGCACCTCCTCCACTACCTCGGAGCAGCGGACCCACCGAAGGCGGGCCAGGACCCGGCCCTTATGCACCCGGCCGAGATGAAAGAGTATGGCTTCACGTCCGCGCGCGAGCTTCTCGACATGTGTTCTGCTGTGAGTTTGTATACTCGACAGCCGCTCACTGCAGTTTATGACAAACTCGTTCACCCTCACGACGCCTGACCTCTCGCCGACAGGCGTGGCTACCTCGCCGATCTGCGCGCTGTTCAACCACTCGTGCGCGCCGAACGCCGTCATCGTCTTCCCCAAGGCCGGAACAGGGATGAACGTTGTGGCGATTGCGGATATCAAGCCAGGAGAGCAGGTGAGTAGCCGTGTCCTGAAATAAACAACTCTGCCTTGTCTTTGTTGGATCCGTTCTACCTGCGATAGGCTGACAACCCAGGTTCTCACATCCTACCTGGACGTCGCGCAGCCGTACCCCGAGCGCCAACTTGAAGTGCGCGACCGGTACGGATTCGTGTGCAAGTGCCCGCTGTGCGCCATGCCTGCGTCCTGGGTCGACCCGCGTTGGAGCGTCCGTCATGTCGGATGCAAACAGGATGGGATGGGCCATGTTCCAGGTGAGCTTGACCGATTGCACAGAGGCTGACGCCAGACCTCGGCGCCGGCGACAATAAGAGTAACTGTAACGCCTGTGGGGTGGACTTTGACGTCGACGATGCGCTCGGCGGGCTCATTGCGGAGGGCAAGCGTCTTATCGCAGACGATGACGCGGGGATCACGCTCGGTGAGTGTTGCTGTGCCGGTGACCCCTTGTACGTGAGCGACAGACTCTGACAGCAGAACGGGAGGCTGGTCTCCAGCAGCTGTCCCAGCTCGTTCCCCCGCTCTCGGCGCTGATGCCCGACTCGTCGCACCCGCTGCTGTGGCTGCTGCGCTCACACGCGCTCCTGCTCCTTCCGCCGCGCACGACCGCCGAGCAGGCGACGGCCGCCGTGCTCCTCTCCCGCTGTATCACCGCCGCGGCAGACGTGTACCCTGCGCACCACCCGTCCGTGGCGCTGTGGAAGGCCGAGCGCGCGCGCCTGCTGGCGCTCCGCCTCGACCCGACGCCGAGCGTAGCACGTATTCGCGGACAGGCCGCAGTTGTCGATGCGCTCCGCGACGCGGTCAAGAGCTGCGACATGGCGTTTGGCGCAGGTGGCGACGTCGCGGCTGGCCTCCGCAAGGAGTTGGAGGACGCGGAGGCGTTCCTCGCTGTGTGGGCAGACAAGTGGAGGCAGCAGCAGTAGGATGCGAGCTCCGGGTAAGAGCCAGCAGTAGATGTTAGGCACTCTGGGCATCGCGGGCCAGTAGTATCAGCCGTCAGCTGGCATAGATATATTCATTCATTCATGGATTCATTCACTCGTTTCGAGTACAACGCGGCTGGCTGGTACAGGAGAGTTCTTGCGAGGGCTCCTACTGGGTGGTGACCTTGCCGTCGAGCTCTGGGTTGCGTTAGCCATGGTGCTTTGGAGAATGAAACCCGCAGCGCTGTCGAGCGCAGGAGTGGAGGTGAGAGGGGGAATAGTAGATGTGTATGTGTTCACTGCTGGATAGGAGACTCACCGGCGTTGGCAATGACCGCGTGTCCAGTAAGGTTGGACTGGAGGCCGGCAAAGTGGTCCTCGGAGAGGTTGACAACGGCGTAGGGGAAGACTGGCGTTAGCTGCAATCCGAACCATGGGAGGAGAATCATCCGGGACGGACGCCCCCAATAGATGGGGGGTTCCGGCCAGGACTCGATGACACCAGATGACGCCAGGGGCAGCCTGGCTTGCCACCCACATGGGCGGTGGCAAATGCCTACATCGAGACCTCGTCCTGCGTGTACTGGGGCACTGGTACTCACTCGACGAGGAGACGTTCTCGTCCTTGACGATGGATGCACCTGTGGGCTGTTAGTATGGCACCGTTTGCTTGTCAGGTGGGCGAGATCGGAGAAGCCCAGGTCGATGGTTCTGCTCCAGATGTGTAGCGCGGGTAGCTGGTGAACCTGACACTCCTCATCGTACGCCATCCACACCTTGCACTCCGCATCCCTGCCCGCCCACACAGCTGCTCACCCTTCGCCTTGAGGTCCGCAAGGGCAGCCTCACGGTCAGCGACCGAGGTGTCGCGCTTGAACTTGATGATAACTGTTGAGCATCAGCACCAGATCGAGAGCAGAAGAAGGTTGTCGTTATTGTGGGGGGGACGTACCGTCCTTGGCAGCCATGTTGAATCTAGTTGCTCTGAGCATGCAATAAGAGAAGGAAAAAGAGAAGGAAGAAGAGCGAGGGAGATGTTATAAAGGCAAGGAGATACCGCAGCCTGGTCCGACAGGCAACAACACACCCGCCCCAGACGTGATTGACCTGATCGACACGCACGCTTCCATCGGTTGGTCCCCGCACGTGATCTGACGTCACGCTACTCGCTGGGCAGTCGGACCCGGCCGACCGGGGACCTCGATGTCAGTGGCGCATCTCTTGTCGCCCAAGCAACAGGGCAGTGGGCAGGAGGAGGCAGCGGAGGTGAGCAGCATTGCTCCCTCAAGAGTGCAATGTCAGGTTACGGCTGAAGTAGTATCGCTGACAAGGCGCAGGAGATTGTGTTTCTGGTTGGTGCCGGTCCGTTGCCACTCTCAAGCCTCCAACCGGGAGTTTGCCCTCCGCGGGCGGCTCAGCGCTCTCTCCTTCTTCCTCTTTTGTAAGGAGAAGGAGTAAAAAGCTCTCAACTTGCTGAAGACAAGCTTGTAGGCCCCGACGGGGATCGAACCCGCGATCTCCTGATTACATAATCGTAGTCAGACGCCGTACCATTTGGCCACGCGACCTAGATATCCATGACCTCGGCGCCGCCATCGCGGCCGACGCGCTGAGGAGCGAGGGCGACGCCACCGCGGCGATGGACCCGACGCCGGACACACTGACAAGGGGGATGGTAATGGGAAGGACCATGTAGAGGTCATGGTGCCATCATCTGTCACAGAGGAGCCCTGGCGCGTTCTGCCACTCCTCTTCGAACCGCCGAGTGAGTCGGCCCCTGCAGCGTCCTCATCGTGTCTCCCACGCTATCTAACATGATGGACCTTCCATGAATCATACTAATGTTCCACGGAATCAGCAGAATTGCTGGCTCGCTCGGGAAGCCAGCACAGGAGGCCACAGTCCCTCCTCCCTTGTGGCGTTCAGTTCCACGGAGTTCAGAAAGCCGTTGTCATGCCGTCCTGGCGCGGAGCAGCCCGATATCGTTACCGGACCTCCTCTGGCACCCCGACTACATCCTCTACGCCTCTGACGGCCGCCAGCAGACCCAAAAAGAAACTACAGACGTCTGTAGCCAGCTTCCTGTCGGGGAATCGAACCCCGATCTCCCGCGATCATGAGTGACAAGCGAGCATACTAACCGTTATACGAACAAGAACTGATGTTAAGCAGCCCCTGGGCGACCGCCGCGACTCGGAAATGCATGCACTGAAAGCGGGAGCTCAAAAAGTAGGGAGGAAGAAGAGCGAGGCCCTTGTCACAGAAGAGTTGCGGAGGAGGAGGGATGGAAGTCTTCCCTCATTTCGGAGGGCGATCGCTTTTCGCCACTGTTTGTGACTGTCAAAGATGGTACCCCTGGCTGGGTGTTGAAGAGTCCTCTTCATGCCTCACAGCGTTAGTTTACAGATGGCTATTGCGCGTCGAGCAGCGCTTATCCGTCGGTAAGCTGGCCGTCCCTGGAGGCAGGGTTGAGGGATAACGATGCTGTTCTATTGTGCTGTGGCAGGGCCGCGGAACACCACCATGAACTCTGGGCTGAAGAACAATGCATGTCTGCTATCCATGTGCTGCAATCCAGCGGGGAGAAGCGCGGTGCGGCGTCGGCGGCAGGACACTCACCGTGCTCGCCGTTGATGCGCCGCCACTCACCGACTCTGGCGGCGGATATTGCCGGCTACCCACGGAAGTATTTTCCCGAACGATACGAAAGAGGACGCCGAGTGTGATCAGTATTCGTTTTCTCTCTTATCTTTCCATTTTACCGCTTTCCCACTCCACTCGAGACAGCGCTTTCACCATGCCGCCCCGCCTCTCGATTGACCCGCCCATGCTCAACGCCGCGTGCCCGTGGGCCTCTGACCTGACGTTCCTGCGCCCCATCTTCGCCTCAGCATCCACTGGCGCGATCACGACCCGCACGTCGCTCGTGAACGGCTACCCGCACAACGACGCCAAGAACACGTTCCTCTTCTACAACCCCTCCGACTCCACCTCCGTCACCGCCAAGGCTCCCGCCGCGTTCCCTGCACCCGAGAGCGACGCCGCCGGCTCTCTCAACTGCTTTGGCCTCTCGCCCCACAACCTCGAGACCTACTGCGGCTGGGTCAAGGAGCTCGCGACCGAGAACCCCGGCAGCAACAAGCTCGTCATCGTCTCGGTGACTGGCGAGACGCCCGAGACTAACGCCGCTGCCGTCCACCGCGTCCTCCAGCTCGCCAGCGAGGTCAGCCTCCGTATCGCCGTCGAGATCAACCTCTCGTGCCCCAACGTCCCCGGCGTCCCGCCCCCCGCCTACGATGCCGAGCAGCTCGCCGCGTTCCTCGCCGCCATCCCCGCCAACCCCGCCATCCCCGTCGGTCTCAAGACCACCCCCTACACCCATCCCGGCCAGTTTGCAATGCTCGTCGAGGCCGTCTCGAATGCCCGCGACAAGATCTCGTTTATCACAGCCACCAACACGCTCGGCTCGTGCACCGTTCTCGACCCCTACGGTGCCCCCGTCCTTCCCTCGGATGGCGGCTTTGGCGGCCTTGCCGGTCCCGCCATCCACCCTCTCTCTCTCGGTAACGTCTCGACTCTCCGCAAGCTCCTCAATGAGGCTGGTCTTACCGAGGTGGACATTATCGGCGTCGGAGGTGTCAGCGACACCGCTGGCTTCAGGAGGATGAAGGCCGCCGGTGCCAGGGCTGTCGCTGTCGCTACTGCCTTGGGACGCCACGGACCCAAGGTCTTTGAGCAGATCTTGCCCGGCAACCGTGCCAGGTTGTAGGCGTCGACGAAGGTAGTCATGAGTCTAGCAGCGGAGAGCATAGTTCCATACATGTACTTTATTCATTCTCATACAAGCATAATACACCGCCAGCCACGACCGTCTTACGCCAGATACTGCAACTTGTTGCGGTCGTCCTCGTCTCGTTGGAGGTACTGTCTGTCAGTGGTCCGCTCGCGGTGCCCAGGTGTGAACAGTATCGATGTAAACCTGGTGTGAAACTCACCTCGCGCTCAATGAGGCTCTCGACGCGCTTCTTGATCTCCTTGACGTCTGGCGGGAAGCGCTTCGAGACGTCGGTGACGACGGCGTCGATGAGGAGCTGGAGGGTGAGACGCTTACGCGCCTTCATGATGCGGACGATCGTCGCCTCGAGAACCGACACGCGGTCGATGGCGACCTGCTCGTTGGTCTTGCGCGACTCTTCCGCCTGCCTGTTAGTTTTCAAGCAAACCGCATCAACTCACGCTCAGGTCCTGCTGGATCTGGTTAATCTTGAATTTGATCTTGTCCGAAGAGAACGCCTTGTTGAAAGCAAACTTGTCTGTCGGCTCGACTTCCTTGCCTGCGGGTCGCTTCAGCAGCACGCGCGTGCCTTTGCGACCCATGGAGAGAGACTGGAGGATGCGGATAAGCTCTGACGATTCTGAGAGTTAGCAACATGTCGCTCGGCGCAAAGCTAGACTATCCAGACGATCACGTTGCTGGGCGCACTCACCGATGCCTGTCCGCGCCTTGAGCTCTGTAAAGTCCAGGACGTCGACCTCGTTGAACTGAAGTAGGACAACAGCCTGGAAGAGACTGACGCCAATTTCGTACCGCCCGCTCTCAAACCTCGCAACAAGCGTAACAGTGCCGAGCTGATGGCGCCACGAGAGCTTGCGGTTCTGGTGCTGGGTTCCATACCAGTTTGTAAACGAGTCTATCGAGCCTTGCAGCTCCGGGGTGAGCTTAAAGTCCCACCCTTCCTTGAGGAGGGGATAAGGCGGCCACGCGCTTTCGGTGAGGACGTTGGCTGTAAAGTCGAAGCGGTCGGTGAACGACTCTGGGTTCTTGGCCTTGGCAGACTGGTACGACTTGATGAGGCTGCCGTCAGTTTTAGCGCTTACAGCCAAACTCACTTTTCGCTCAGCTGCAGGTCCTTCATCATCACGTCGCCGCTGGTAAACTCGTCGCCCATCTCGTTCTGCAGCTTGACAATCATGTTGCGCTCCATGTCGTCGCTCGCGCTCTTGTTCAAGAGCAGGCGTTTGGCGAGGCCTGATGCGTAGAATGCGCGGAACACGTCCTTGTCGCGTGTGTATCCGATCAACGCAATCACTTCATCGAGCAGCGAGTTGAACTCGGCCTCGGTGCCAGAGCCAGGGCCGCGGCGCATCGCTGCGTCGAGGTGCTTTGCTGCAATGTCAGCTTCATGTCCGAAAAGGATAAGCTCACCAATCCACTCTGCCGGCGCATTCTGTCGGCTGCCGAGGCCGGCCTTGAAGCCGGACCTGACTGCCTCCTCGAGCTCGAGCTGCTTCACGCGGCTCTGTGGCGAGATGGCCACGGCATCAGCGTCCGCGTCCATCTCCATCTGGTCGTCCACTTTGGCGTCTGAATGAATGGTGCGGACAGGCACATCAAAGAGACCAGCGACGGCGCGGTCCGCAAAACGCTTGAGCTTGAGGGTGCTGTCGATCATCTGGGCGTCGTTGGCCGGGTCGGAGATGACGACCCGGATGCGCGCCTCGATGTGGTCGTGCAGCGCCTTGGTGAACACCGGGAAGGCCTTTGCGTCGCAGCAGAACGTGTACAATCTTGCGAGCGCATCCGTGTCGGCGCGGTACATTGCCTCGTCGAGGGCTAGGGCTCATCAGCGCCAATCGTCGCTGGGCAGCAACTAGGACATACCCTTCTGGACCACCTCGGAAGCCTTGAGCTCGCCCGTCTCGTGCCGCACAATCTCCACGGCACCCTCCACTAGGTCAGTCGAGAGGACGGCAGCAGCTCGCTCGCTTTCCTCCTTTTCCTTGTCCAACGCCCACGCGACGTATTCCGTTCCGGTCATGGCGCCGCTGGCCACATTCGCGACGTTGGCCGCCGACGCAGTGTCGTAGTGCTCGCGCGTCGCGTCGAGGTACGGCTGCGAGAGCGTGTCGAACGTGCCCACAGCTTTGGCAAGCTTGACCACTGCGACGACATCTGCACGCCGCTGTCCGTCCTCATCCCTGAGCAGAGTCAGACCCCGCCAGAATCGCCAACTCACGCAATACCCTCACGCTCTCCGATGACCCAGCCGAGAAACTCTGTGCGCGTCTTGTCGTACACGAGCGGGTTCTTCCAGACGCCCTCGCAGAACTGTGTCGTCGCCATCTCCCTGACCTGTTAGTATTCTGCAGAACATGGGACAACAGCACGTACACAATACTGGGGTTCCCTGTCCCCTCGGAGCCGTACGCCTTGTCGAGATACACAAACAGTGCCGCAACGAGATTCTGCCGTCAGCCGCCATCCGAGTCGAGTCCTTCTTCTCAACTTTCCAAGACCGCAGACTCACCACGCGCTGACGGTACTCGTCCCACTGTGCGACCAGCCGCGCAAGCCAGCGCGCCTCGCCCGCCATTATCGTGCCGCGCGCGGCGCGCTCGATTCCCGTGACCGTCCTGCCGAGCTCGGCGCCGAGTGCGTCGTGAAGCTCCTTTAGCTCCTGCGGGCGCTGCGTCGCCACCTTGCGCACGAGCGCCACGAGCGTGTGGTTTGATACCGGCAGCAGCTTACCCTGCAGCAGCAGCGGGATGGATGCGGCGATTGTCGTCGTGTTGAGGACCGGCGCGGGGTCTGGGTGTCAGCAGCCAGCAAGCCGGCCGCCAGCAGCTCGCTCCAAGCGGGAGCGGGCTTCTGGCTTCATCTGCCTGTGCGGCTTCCTCGTCCGCCATCCGCACACGCAACACTCACTGCCAAGATCGACCTTTACTACATTCTCGCCCCGGTCGCGCCGTGCGGCCGGATTGATAATGTCCACATGGGCATTACTGCTTGGGCGATAGTCTGAGAACGCGTCCGACTTGCGCGGAAGCACAACGAGGGACGCCATGGGCAGGGCGTAGTGCAAGATTGTAATGTACGTGTAGCGTCCTGCGGTTTCCCTGTGTGCCGTGTCGTGCTATGTATAGAGACCGACGAATGTATGCCGATGGTTATGAGTGATGGTGAGCAGCTACAATGTGATGTCTGGGAGACCACTCGAGGTGGCGGCAATATCGACGTCATTATCAGGACCTAGAATCAGCAGTGGAGGCCACGTGAGAAAATACACGTAACAACTGTGGCGCTCTTGACCTCCTCGCACTCTCAGTAGGGGCATCCTGCATCTACACCGCCGTCTCTCCAGCTCGTTATGCGCCTCGCTCGTGTCTATTACAATGCAGAGTGAAGAAAATGTACTGTATGTGCTAATCGTAGGCGTTGCCGCCGGTCTTGAGAGTTGGTATGTGAGCGTTTCGTGTGTGTGGGGGGGGGGGGGACTCTGCCTAGACCCACTCACACTCTGGGGAGACAGCAATGGGATAGTAGGACTCTTAACAGTCGCTTGGAGTAGATGGGGGCAGCCTGCTAACGAAGTCTTCTATGTATGGGTATCAACTAACCTACAGATATCGCCCAGAGCACAGAGAATGAGGTGTCCCGTTTCGTAGGCCGTAGGCACCAAGGGTCCAAACACGAAACTCGACGTCTGGGGGGAGGGTCGGGGCTAGTGCAGACGTGGCGGAGCTGGAAAGACAAAAGGTCGTGTCGTGGAGATGGCATCTGGTCGCAACACGCTGAACAATAGTACAACATTTTCTGGAAAACGGCTGTCCACGCTGGCGAGTACCCGAGTAGTCAGACCAGTTAGAACTACCTTCGTGTACATGATCTCTTTTCAATTACTTCAGCGGACATTCCGAGACGCGTCCACACCTCGGGTCAAGGTGGTTGAACGGAACAACAAGCGTGCCCTCCGGCAGGTGGGCGTCGTTTGTCGCCTAGATTTACGGCGGCATGGGAAACATTGGCGACACGCACTCGTCGTAGAGGAAGTGCGCGCGGAGGGGCACACGCGCTGATGGTTAGCAAAGTCTCCTCCTCGTCGATCGCCGCGAGGCCCTCGTGCTCCATGTCGGTCCGGTCGTCGAACGCCGACACGGAGCCGCTCCTCATACGCGACGCGCACGGCGTGCACGCCGGAGACGAGCCTGCCGTGCTGCTGGGCGGCGGCGAAGCTCCGGGTCGTCTTTACCGCGCACTGCGGTGGGACGAACATCAACCTTCAGGCGAGTTGTCAGTTGCACCAACCAACCAAGCGTGCGTCGTGGCAGGCAGTACTAGAGACGTCGAGGGCGTGGCAGCTTTTCCGATTTTCACTAAGTGCTAACCTGCACGCTGACCTCTCGAGCAACTCATGAATCCATCTTTTACAACCTGGAGACTCGAACAGACATCACTTAGGGACCAGTGACAAACTTGATGGCGCCGGCGGTATTGAGGAAGATGCTCTCGGGCTTGCCGTCCGGGAGGTAGTGCGGGTCGCGGCCGAAGCGGCCCGTGGGGAATCCGTGGTCGAACGGGCACGCCGCCTCGAGCTTCTGGACCTGGGCAGGGGTGAGCGTGATGGCGAGCTCCTTTGCGTTCTGGCGGAGGTGCTCGATGCGCGTGCCGCCGATGATCGGGACGCAGTAGGCAAACTTTGCGCGGCACCACGCCGCGGCGACGCCAGTCACGGTCGCGCCGTCGCCAATTTCGGCGGCGACCTCGGCGAGCGCCTCGGACGCCTTGAGCTCGGCGGGCGTCGGCGGGGTGTTGCTGCGGAGCGCGGCCGCCTCCTTGAGCTGCTCGGGCGTCTTGAACTTGCCCTGGCCGAGCACGCCCCAGGGGGCGAGCGCCATGCCGTACTTGCGCGCCATGGGGATAATGTCGCGCTCAATGTCGCGCTGGGCGAGGTTCCACAGGCCCTGGCTGTCGAGGTCAGCTTCAAGCCAAGTACGAACCAGGAAAGCTGTTTTCCCGTACTCACTAGACGACAAACTGGGCCATGCCGTGCGCACGGGCATACTCGTTCGCGGCCGAGACGATCCACGCGGGCGTGTCCGAGATGCCGAGGTAGAGCACCTTGCCGGAGCGCACGACGTCGTTGAGCGACTGCATGAGCTCGGGAATGTCGGTCGAGTGGTCCCACCAGTGCACGTAGAGGACGTCGATATAGTCGGTGCGGAGGCGGCGGAGCGAGTCGTCGAGCGAGTGCTTGAGCGACTTTTTGCTGTTGCCGACATAGTTGACCGCGACGCCAGGGTACTTTGCGTCCTTGCGCACCTTGTACGGAGACGTGTACTTTGTCGCCAGCACAATGTCGTCGCGGTTCCCGCGCGCCTCCATCCATTCGCCGAGAATGTGCTCGGACATTTCGTCCTGGTAGTTGTTGGACGTGTCGATAAAGTTGCCGCCGAGCGCGAAGAACTCGTCACTGACGCTGTCAGCGGGTCTGGCCGGGGGGAATGTGGCTCACAGAAGCTTCATCGAGTCCTCGAGGCCGAGGCCACGGCCCATGAATCCGGACCACTGGTCGCCGAGTGACATGGCGCCGAGGCAGATGGGCGACACGCGCACTGCAGCCGAAGGCGCAAGCAGCTGGTACTGGCTGAGCAGAGTCTCGCCCTTGGGGGCGGGGGGGAAGTGAGTGAGTATCGCTGGAGGGTCAGCAGGGCTTTCGGGGGCTGCCGGTCACTCACAGCCCTTGACGCTGGGGTCAGCGGGGGTGAAGTCTTTGGTGGAGGTCTCGTGGAACGCGCTCATTGTCGGTGTCCTGTTGATGGTGGTGGTGGGGTGAGCAGTTGTTAGTGACGGGAAGGGGCCATCCATGCTGCTCGCTTATATGTTCACCGTCGACTGATAGTATCAGTCTCACCTGACACTGACACGGCTGAACGATGCGCTGGATGGTGGAGGTACACTTGAGACATGATTCTGACGGAGCCGAGAATAGTGGGGTCGGTGTTCTTCAGAACGGTGGAGGTGGAGGTCCCCGAGGTGGAGGCCCTACGAGAAATGTGGAGGTGGCGACGTCGCCATACTGTCTAGTGGTCAGATATGTCTTCTTCACGCTCCCCTTGCAACGTCGATGCCTTGGATGCCTTCGTTCATCCTCGCGTTATCACCAATTTTGCAGCTCTCCCCCGCAGCGCATCGCCTCCACCTCTCGGTGCCATCAAGCATCCTTGAGTCGAGAACAGTCGGCCCGGTAACACTCAGATTGATATCTCGCGAGGCATCACCCGGGGAACAATTAGGCAGGGCGAACAGTGATGCTTGACCTGGGACGGCGCTGGAACTCTTCCACATATCTACACTGGAGCATCGAGGCCGATGCCGGCGCCTTCTGACAGCCTGATAACGCAGACTCGAGCCCGCTGACACGTGGGGCTGGTGGGTTTCCCGCACGTACGACTCCTCAACACGTCAGCTGCTACCTCTTGTTGCTTTCAGCTTCAATGCTTCATTCGTGACATCCACAGTCCTGTCTGGTGCCTTTATACAGTCATGAATACAGGGCTGCTCTGCTTACTACAACGCGCCCCAGGACCGGGGGCGGGGGTGCTATCTTTCCGTACGTTGTGCGCTGCTGCTTGCCGCCTCCTTTCCTATTATAACAAGCGTGCTGCGGTTTACAGGCGCTGGTCCTTGGGGATGGCGCGCATCATCTGGCGGACACCGAGGTCGCCGAGGACCTCCTCGGCACCACCGAGGATGGCGTCGAACTTCTGGGTGCGCTGGAACTGCTCAATGAACTTGCCCATGCCGGTCTTGGTGAGACCGCGGCCACCAAAGATCTGGACGGCGTCGTCGGCAATCTCGCCGGCGAAGCGGGTGCACATCATCTTGAGGAAGGCGATCTGGCCGGCGAGGTGCTTGGACTGCTCCTTGTACTACTTGTTAGTTGTATTCTACATGGTAAACTCACAGTCATGTGGTCCATCTGGTAGGTGACGTTCTCGAGCCACGACTGGAGGGCCTCGACCTTGGAGATCATAAAGGCGAGCTTCTGGCGGATGACGGGCTGGGCAAGGAGGGGCTTGCCAAAGACGTAGCGCTGGGCAGCCCACTTGATGCACTCCTCGACAATGTAACGCGAGCTGCGGGCCGAGCCACAGCACATGATCCAACGCTCGTGGTTGAAGTTGGAGAGAATGACAAGGAGACCACCGTCCTCGGGGCCGAGCATGTTCTCGTTGGGGACCTTGACGTTCTTGAACTCGATGTAGGCGGTACCGGCAGTGGTCGAGTACGAGGTCTTGATCTGCTTGGTGGTGACACCTTCGCAGCGGGGGACAAGGAAGACGGTGAGGCCGCCCTCGGTGCGGCAGCCGACGGTGAAGTAGTCCGAGTGCATACCGCCAGTGATCCACTTCTTGGTGCCGTTGATGACCCATCCAGAGCCGTCCTCACACTTGACGGCCTCGCAGCGGAGGCCAGCAACGTCGGAACCGGCAAAGGCCTCCGAAATGGCGAGCGAGATGACCTTGTCCGCCGAGAGGACCTCCTGCATGACCTTGGAACGGAGAGGTTCCTGGGCAAAGTTCTTTACAGGCGGAAGTCCAATGACCATGCCACCGTTGAGGCCGTCACCGTAGCCACGAGCGCCGATACGAGCGAGCTCCTGGGTGAGGACGAGTTCGTGGAAGTAGTTGAACTCCTCGCCCTTGACGCCGCCAAGAAGCTTGAGGCCGTGGAGGTGCTTGCCGGGGCCGAGACGCATGGCGTTGATGCCGTTCTCACCCATGGCCTTGAGGACAGAGGCCGAGGCGCGCTTGCCGTTCTCCTCGCAGAGCTGGGCGTCGGGATAAATGACAGTGTCAACAAAGTGGCGGGCGGCCTTCTGAAGGGCGCGGTGCGAGTCGTTGTAGTAGGGCGAGTTGAAGACGGGGGTGAGCCAAGTAGGCTCGCCGTAAGGCATACGGGTGAGGGCACCGGGGGCGACGGCCTTGATCTTCTCCTGGGCACCCTCGATCTGACCGATGCGGAGGCGCTGGTACTGGGGCTTGAGGAGGACCTCGTTGCGGTGGAGGCCAAAGAAGAGGGTGGTGGCGTCCTGGCCGGCTGTAGATCGTTAGCGGGGAGCCAAGGATATAGCGGGGCATCACATGTGGTGTGGGAAAGGGGCAATTGTGCGTGAAATTCTGGGCAGGGGGGCTGGAACACGGAACCGGCGGCAGTGGTCCCGATCACAGTCGCCACGCATTCAGTCATCCTGGCCACGCGGCAGTGCCACGCCGCGGATGCGACGGGGTGGGCCAACCAGACGCTGGCGGATGCATATGCGGATGCGGGGTGGTGGCTTTCGAACAGACCAACGTGCGAGGCTTTTCCATGCACCAAAGTGCGATGGGAACGCGGTGCGCGTAAACGGTAACCGGGCGTGCCACTATGACGCAGCCGTCGTGTGCCAGAAATTGATGCCGTACCCGTGTTCCGTGCCTGCCACATGCGCATTGCTGCAGCCGTGTTGCTGGCTTTGGATGCTTGCATACTTGGGCTGATTGCCGTATGCGTCTGGGCAGCTGGCAAGACAAACACACACTGTAGCTCCTTCCACGTCGTGCGCTACTGCTACTCACCAACATCAGCGTCCTCGAGAACGACCGAGCCTCCGGGGTGCAGGTTGGCAAACTTGGAGAGGTCGTAGACGATCGAGTCGATAATGACCCAAAGGTCGCCAGCCTTGTTGTGCTGAGTGGCGTGAGTGGGAAGCCCGGAAGAGGATATAGCAGTGCGATGGCGATGGCGATAGCAGGGGCGCTGCTCGCTGGGGGGCGCGACCACGACGTACCTTGGCGACCTCCTCCTTGGTCATGGGCTTGAGGGGGGCGGACATTGCTTGTTACTGTAGTGGTGGTGGTGGTGGTTGGAGATGAGAGAGAGAGAGTGTGTGTAAAGAGAGAGAAAGTTGCAGTCAGTTGGAGGTTTGACTAAAAAGAAACGGAAGATTGCCGCACTCGCTGGCTGCTGGCTGGTGTGGCTGTTGTGGAAATGCGTGGCCGGTAACTGGTGCCCGGCTAATAACATGCTCGGCGTTGCCGCCCAGCCACAGCCACAGCCACAGCCACAGCCACAGCCACAGTGGTGCTGCACCAAATCACAGGCCGGCCATTGCTCGTTGTCCATTGCCGGCGCCCGTTTAGACAATCTGCCCTCTGGTTCCATGGATGCGGGGTGGGTGGCACTCTCAACCAATCACCATCAACCCATCTCGCCGCGACCCCCGCCTCCCCGCCATTTACGGCCCATGCCAATGCGGTCATTGATGAGCATCCCACCCACCCACTCTCCTCTGCTGCATATGCATGCATGCATGCTCTCGTATTGTTGTTACTTTGATACATCAATCGTCATAGATGACGGGGAAATAGATTCAGACACACCATGCGGCAACTGCCGCCGCGTCCCCCGTGGTCCTCCACATGATGCTGCTCACTCTGCTGCTGGCCCGTTACCGCCTACAAACAACAATGCCCGTCGTGTCGCGGCGCGTCGTCGCGTCGCGCGCCGCACCCTAGTGTCGCCTAGCGTCGTTACACGGCCATCCACTCATCACCGCGAGCGCCCAGTACTGTTACTCGTGCTGGTGCTCGCGCTCACCCGCTATCGTATCCTCCCTGTCGCTCGGACCCAGCCACCATCCTATGGAAACGTCGGCAGCCACTCGTCCCGTCGCCGGTTACGTCGGTCCAGCTCCTGCACCTCCTGGGCATCGCTGCCCAGCCGCGACACGAGCCGTGCGCGGTAATACCGCGACAATGACGGGCAGGTGTCGAGCGCCTCGTGCAGCATCTGCTGGCTCGCCTTGTGCAGGGGCGAGTTTGGCACTGCAACGTGTGTCAGCCTGAAATACAATATACAGCGATCGCAAGCAAAACAGCTCTGGAGCCGCAGTGGGACACCACCTCCACACTCTCAGCGGGGCCCACGCGCGGCCACGCCACATGCGGTCGGTGCAAGAACCAACAAGG
>PQXP01000017.1:99714-147441 GCA_002973495.1 Apiotrichum akiyoshidainum
CCTTGTTGTTCACCCGGCTGGAACACTCCCCGAGTACCCGTGTCGTCTCTCGGCGATCAGGGATGCGGCCTCCACCTCATCCGTCACATCCGTATGAGACCGACTGCTGGCCGAGATCTCTTTCCCCCCGATCCTGGCCCGATCTCCACTCAACACACCACGATCTCCACATTGCAACGCTCCACTCACAGGACGAATCTGGCTCGGACAACACGGCCTCGAGCACAAACTTGGCCAGACTGCCCGCTATGATGGTCGCGAGAATCGCCAGCCAGCCGCGCGCCTTGCAGACGAGCCACAGGGGAAGCGCAAACAGGAAAATGTTGAGGGTTAGCCGCACGTCGATTAATGGCCGCGGGTCTGCTGTTAGTTTACACACTTTTTACAACAACTCACCAGCATACACGCCCTCGGCCGCACTGAGCGCAGCGTTCAAGCCGCGCACGACCTCGAACGCGCGCGTGCTCTGCAGGTGTGTCCAGCCGCGGTCAGCTGGCAACTCTGAAAAGCCGACAATGTACGCCTCGAGCAGGCGCAGGAGCGACACGGGCAGGTTGGAAGGGTAGGGCGAGATGAGGTTGGACTTTTTCGGCGTGAGCAGCTTGTCGTCGCCGTCGCCCTCCTCCTCGCTCGCTGTCGTCTTGCCACCGCCATTGGCGTGCAGGCGCGCGCCGTCGATCGCCGGCTTGTGCGGCGAGCCGGATCCCGACGGACCCGCGTGTGTCGCCGCGAACCGCACGCGTGCCTCGGTCCGCTTCAGGCTCGTGAGGTACTCTGGCGGCAAAAGGTCGCTTAGCGGGGCATGCGGGAGCGCACGTGTGCCGAGGAGGTGGTGCTGGAGTGTAATCGGGAACGCGGCCAGGATGCCGAGCAGCTCCTCTGCGCGCTCGTTCTCCTGGATCGTAATAATCTGGGTTCGCGGCGAGTCGAGCTCGATACCGTTCGCGGCCGCGCGCGGCGACGACAGCGGCGAGTGCTTCGGGGTCGCGTCGGGGCTGCTGCCGTCCGCCGTGAGCGGCGACGTTGCAGAGACAGGGAGGCTACCAGCAATGCGCGTGGACGAGACCGAGATCTAAAGTCAGTGACTGTCAATGATCCCTCGCGTTCGTGAGACGCACAATGCGAAGTCCGTCACGGACAAGGGCGTGGACGTCAGACCACACACGCGCTTGGTTTCTACGCCTGGAAGCAGAGGGGCTCTCGTCAAAGAGCTTGGCGAGGAAGACTGTGTGTCAGTCGTGGGGCTGGGCGCAGGCAACGGCCACCCTGGGCGTCGTTGTCACCCTCATCGTCATTCTCGGCACTCACATATACCGGTGATGGCCGCGACGTAGGACGCCCATGGTGCGAGACGAACAGTGTCGATGGCCAGGAACCGGATCGCGGCGACGAGGACCTGCGCGTAGAGGCCGAGCACGCCGAGATGAACGAGACGAACAGTTCTTTGTAGTGTCAGTTCCGTTCCGTTCATGTTTGCAATGTCCGGGATATTCATGTTCATGTCGACTCACTTTGTCGGCGTGCCACGCACGCGCAGTAGCGGGTCGTCGCGCTCGCGGGTTGCCGGTGGGCGGTGGCGGCGATGGCGCGGCGGCATGTTGCCGGCGACGCGGAAGGAGCGGGTGTGGAGGGACTGCGTTGTTGCGGGTTGCCGTGGTGGCGTTGTGGTGGAGTGGATGGAGTAGTGAGAACGATGGAGAAAGAGAGAAAAAGAAAGAGATGGATGGATGGATGGATGGAATGGAATGTGAATCCTGCCTGGGTGAGTGGCCACGCAGCGCGATTACCGCATCAAGCGCAATCGACCGAACTGGACTTTTTCTTTTTTTATCATTTATTTGGACCTGGTCTTTTCCATTCCCCTCCCCCTCTCTCGCTCTCTCTCTCTCTCTTCATGACATTCTCCTACTCCTCATAGTCACCACCCCACCGCCCACTCGCAATGCACCCGAGAAACATCTACGCCACGCGCAGGCCAGACTTTGCCGCGCTCGCTTCCACCCACACGTCCCTGGCAAAATAGTACGTCGCAGCACCCTTATCAGCGCCGCCCAGGCGTCGGTCGAGCCCACAACACGCCCAGTGCTCACCGCGCGCCCGCCTGCAGCATCCATTCCAGCTGCCAGCAATACACCGAGCGTCATTGCAGCATTAATGCTCGTGCGCTGGCGCGTCTGGGCTAATTCGCCATGACCCACTCCCTCACACGCCCAACTGCGCCAGACTGTCACCCACAGCTAACGACGCAGCGTCAATGTCGCTTCCTCCCAGCCGAGTCTCGATTTTACCAACCCCGCCGCCCTGCGCGCGCTCACGGTCGCACTGCTCAGGGAGGACTTTGACCTCGATGTAGACTTGCGCGACGACAGGCTGTGTCCCACTGTGAGTCCTGTGCCGTCCTGATTTCGTAACGCGTCCACTGACATGACATCAGATCGCGAACCGGTTAGTCCAAAGACCGAAACAACAACAACAACAACAACAACAACAACTGACGGCAGACTCGACTACCTCCTCACATGTCTCGATCTCCCGACACCACACACCCAGCTCCGCGCACTCGACATTGGAACGGGGCACGTTGCAATCTACCCCCTCCTCCTGCATCGCCTCCGCCCCGATGCACACGTGTTCGGTTCGGAGATTGACGCAGTGTCCCTCCCACACGCCCGCGGGGTGCTCGCCAAGAACGGCATTCCCGCCGTGCCCACCGGTGCGCGGGGCGCAGAGGATGTGAACGGCGCCTCCGACGGCTGTTCCGACAACGAGGCTGTCGATGAGGACAAGGACAAGCATGGGGAGCAGGCCGTCCACGACAACAGGGCGTCAGGAGGCATTACGCTACTCCCCGGCACCGAGCAGCTCCTCCTCTCGCATCCGATCTATCCTCTGAGCTTTACGCTCTGCAACCCGCCGTTCTTCTCCAGCGAACATGAGGCGCTCTCCTCGCGCGCGTCCAAGCCCACCGGCACGTCGGCGCCCACCTGCTCGACCAACGAGGAGATTACGCGCGGCGGCGAGGTCGCGTTCGTGGGTGCGATGGTCGACGAGAGCGCGCAGCACAAGGACGAGTGCACGTGGTACACGTCCCTGGTGGGCAAGTACGCGTCCCTCGAGCAGCTGGTCCGCAAAGCCAAGGCCGCAACGGACAACTACGCCGTCATCCGCCTCCAGCAGAGCACGGGCGGCACGGTGCGCTGGGTGCTCGTGTGGAGCTTTGACAAGTACCGCCTGAGTGATGTGCGTCCGCTGGCCCGAATGGTGACAGTAGAGCTGACAGGATTCCCAGGAAATGACGCGGCCGAGACATCTCGACCCTTCGACGTCGTTTGCCCGTCTCCTCCCGTTGCCCAACACGTTCGGCGCCGAGACGCCACTTGCTCTCGAGGAAGTACGGGCCAAGGTGAACGAGGTGCTCGAGAGCGTGGCGCTGCCCGTTCTCCCGCCTCTGCCACCGACGTCTGCATCTGCACGGGAGATGCCTGCCGTGGCTGTGGCGGGCGCCGAGGGCGGAGTGGCCGACGTGACGAAGGAAACGAAGGAAACAAGTGAAACGAAGGAAACGAAGGATACGAAGGAAACGCAGGAAACGAAGGAAACGAAGGAAACGAAGGAAACGAATGGGACGAACGAGACGACCCACGACGACACATCCAGTGCCACCAACGAAGCGACGACGACGACGACCACAACCAACGGCGACGGCGCGGAAACTACCGGCCGGCCGACGACCACGGCCGCCATTGCGCCCCCTCCTGCCCAGACCCTTACCTCGACTCGCATTTCCACCATTCTCGCCCCGACGAAAGCGACCTGGTCCCGCGCCGCCCGCCGCACCGCCGCGCGCACTGGCGCCCTCGTCGACGCCGACGCCGAGATCGAAGCGGCCGCCACTACCGCGGCCCCGCTCTTCCGCGTCACACTCGAGCTGGCCCCCTCGCCGTCAGGAACCGGCACAGCCGTCAAGCTGCACTGGACGTGGGGCGGCGAGCGGGCCGCAGTGGACGGGTTCTGGAAGTTCCTGCTCAGCAAGGCTGGTCTGCGGGGCCCGGGGTCCGGGGTGGGCGAGAAGCGCGCGGCGGAGGGTGAGGGAGGAGATGGGGCGGAGGAGAGGGCGGGAAAGCTTGGGACAGGTGCACGCGGGCGCGGACGCGGACGCGGCGGGGGCGGAGGTCACTGGGGTGGCGGCGATCGTGGACGCGGACGCGGACGCGGACGTGGCGGCCACGGGGGTGGAGGTGGAGGCCGCGGGCGCGATGCTGGCTGGGGCGCGCGCGCGGCATGATTACTGTAGCATAGTTGTATTCACTGCATTCTTCTGTCCACTGTGGCTCTGCTCCGCTGCACGTTTACTACAATGCACATCTCATATGACTCGCCTACGGACCACTACCACACTGCTGCACACCGCCCCTGCCCTCTCGCTCCACGCTACCTTATGCTACTACTCGCTCGTCTCGTCTCCTCTCCGCCCCTCCTTCCACCGCCTACACATGCGATGCCCAGACTTTGCCGGAATGTCAAACAGAGAACCGAAACCAGGGAAGCGATGGTGGGATGGAGAAAGAAAAGAAGAAAAAACTAGGAGAGAAGAAAATGAGAAAGATAATGGGCACAAGCGCAAGCGCAAGGGAAGAGAAGATCAAAGGAAGGTAAATAAAAACTAGAATGGATGAGTTTGTGTTGGTGTGGGAGATGCTGATGAGTGGATGAGTGTGTGAGAGAGTGTATGAGTGGGAGGGTGGTGTAGATCATCTACGGGGGCGAACAAAGGAGGCCTTACTTGGCGGCGCGGTCACCGCCAGCGTTGGCGCCACCACGGCCACGGCCACGGCCGCGGCCGGCGTTGGATCCACGCTGCTGCTGGTTGCCGCCCTCGGAGCGAGCGCCGCCCTGGGGACGGTTCGACTCGGGAGCACCACCGCGGCGGCCGCCCTTGGGGCCGCGCTCGTCCTTCTCCTTGCGGGTCTCAAAGTTGAGCTTGCCCTCGCCGTGCGAGACACCACCCTCGCCGCCCTGGTGGGTGCCGAGCGAGGCAATGATGGCCTTGCGCGCGGACTCGACCTTCTGGAACTCGACGAAAGCGCACGCCTTGCCCTTGACAATCTCGACCTTGAGGACCTCACCGAAGCGGGAGGCAACGTTGCGGAGAGTGTTCTCGTCAATGGCCTCGGACGACGACGAGTCCTGGGTGGACCAGTTGGGGAGTTTGACGAAGCAGTGGGCAGTGTTGACCTTCAGGGCGTTCTCGTAGAAGGGGTGACGGCCCGAGGCGGAGGCGGTGCCACCGTTGGCGGGGGCAGCGGCAGCGGCAGCGGCGGGAGCAGCAGCAGGGGCAGCGGCAGCGGGAGCAGGAGCGGCGGGAGCAGGAGCGGCAGGGGCAGGAGCAGGAGCCTCGGCCTTCTTGGGGGCAGGGGCAGCGGCAGGGGCAGCGGCAGCAGCGGCAACGGCACCCCACGACTTGGCACCGGTTCCCGAAGCGGCGAGCGAAGCCCACGACTTGGGCTTGGCCGGGGCAGCGGGAGCGGGGGCCGGGGCGGGGGCAGCAGGAGCGGCGGCAGCGGGGGCAGCCTTCTCGGCGACCTTCTCAGCAGGCTTCTCAGCGGGGGCGGCCTTGGGGGCCTCGGGCTCGGGAGCGGGGGCCTCCTTGACGGGCTTGGGGGCCTCGACAACGGGCTCGGGCTCGGGGGCGGCGACCTCGGGCTCAGGCTCAGGGGTAGCAACCTCGGGCTCAGGCTCGGGGGCAGCAGCGGCCTCGGGCTCAGCAGCAGGAGCAGCCTCCTCCTCGACGGCGACGGCGGCGACGGGGGCGGCGGCGGCGTGGGCCTGCTCGGCCTGGTTCACGGGGGCGGCCGAGACAACGGGGGCCTCGTCAATCTCGGGCTCGTCCTCCTCGTCAGTGTCCTCCTTGAGGTAGCGGAAGATGTCGTTGAGGACAAAGTAGCCGTTGGGCTGCTCGGCGAGGAAGAAGGTCTGGGCAAACTTGCGCCAAGGCTTGTTGGCGTTGGACATCTCGCCGAGGACCTGGATGACAATGCCGCCACCAGCCGACGACTGCGAGTCGATCGAGTTGATGTAGACCTTGCACTGGTCGTAGCCGATCTTGACGATACGGTCGTGAATGTCCTGCATGTTAGTAATTTATTAGCAACTGAGCTCACCTGCTGGCCGTGGGCGGGGGTCACCTCGTCACCCTCCTCGCCGTGGACAAAGGTCGAGCGCTTGTTGTAGAAGCAGTGGAGACGGTGGGGCTGCTTGTTCACAAAGTTGCTGCGCGCGTCAGCGGCTGATCATGGGTGATCACAGGGTATAGGCGAGGACAAACACCACATGGTGCAATGTCAGGCTTCCAGGTGGTTGTCTCCCCTGTGGCCTGTGCTGGCCTTTGGAAGTTGGTGGAGTGTTTTGGCGCCTTTGGGCGTGGAGGACATCACGCGAGCGTCATGTACGCAACGACGACTTACTAGTACTGGGGAACAAACTGCCATCCGACGTCGCTGGGGGAGATTTTGGAAGCGGCCTGAGCGGCGGCGACGGGGGCAGCCTCCGCGGAGGAGGAAGACGCGGCGGGGTGGCCGTTGGTTTGCGGAGTGGACATGGCTGTTGTTGTTAGAATATGTGGCAAGCGTAACAGAGGGAAAGGAACTGCTCTGCAGCGCAGTGGGGGAGGCAGGCCGTGTCTCTGATGTACTCACCGGTGGAGTGAGAGAAAAGCTGAGGAAGGAAGGTGGGCCGCGCGGGGGTGGTGGTGGTGTCTATCAGCGCCGGCTAGCTCTTTGGTGAGTGGTGAACAAGCGGTGGGGCGGCGGGGGACAAGGGGACGGGGACGAAAGGGGAATGGGGGATTTGGCGGTGAGCGGGTGAGCTACCTGTTTGGTATGTGTGTAAGCGAGTGGTGGTGATGGTGAGCAGAGGGGGGACGACGATGAGCAAGTGGTTCGAGGTGAGCAGCAGCAGCAGCAGCAGCAGCAGCAGCAGGCAGGCAGTGGCTCCTCCGTCAGCGCGGGGAGGGAAGGCACAGCCAGGAGCAGAGGGCCAGCCAGGGTGATGATCCGCTCTGCGTGTCATTTCGGCGTTATCCTCCATGTGGCACTTGTGGCCACGCGTCGTCGGGTCCGTCCTGGGCGTGTGTCATCATCATCATTGTTACTGCTCACCATCAACACGACCCTCGTTGTCATCACCCCCGTCTCCATCTAGAGCATACCCCACGTCTCGACTACTTGATAGACCAGGTGAACACCACCACCTGCATACACTCTTCCCCGCCCCTGCAGCGCCGCCAGCTCGCGACCGTCATTCCCACAGCGCCCCCCGCATTCCCACAGCCCTCCCCTCCGACTCCAACTCCACCACCATGTCGCTCGAGCTCCAGCAGTCGCTCGCGCAGCTGCAGAAGGCCTTTGATGCCGGTAGCGACAAGGACGGCGTGACCAAGCTCATTACCCAGCTCAAGGTGAGCCCGCGCCGTCGCATCCTTGGCTGACCACCAGATCAAGCTCGCGCAGTCCGGCCTCTACTTTGCCCCGCCCGACGGCAACACCCAGGACCTGCTCGCTGCCCGTGAGCATCCCGTGTGCGTGCGACACTGACAGCAGGTACCATCATTGAGATTGCTACCTTCCACTCCCTGAGGCGAGGCAACCTCGCCGCATACGCGCAGTACAACGCTGCGCTCCAGCCGTTCTACGTCAACCTCGCGCGCGTCCTCCCCGCCTCCCCGAACCGTCCTATCATTATCGGCCTCCAGCTTCTTGCCATGCTTTCCGAGGGCAAGTACTCGCAGTTCCACATGACGCTTGAGGCCCTCGATGTGTCCGAGCTCAGCGACGTCTTTGTCCGCTGGCCGGTCGACCTTGAGCGCTGGATGATGGAGGGCGCGTACAACAAGATCTACCGCGCACGCGAGCGTGTCCCCCGCGAAGAGTACGCCGTCTTGCTCGACCGTCTCATGAGCACCATCCGCGAGCAGATCGCCCTCACCATTGAGACCTCGTACCCCTCGCTCCCGCTCCAGAACGCCGCCCAGCTCCTCTTCTTCAAGAGCGGCGAGACCTCGCAGCTCGTCCAGTTTGCCTCCGAGGTGAGTACAAGCGCTGGTGTGCACTCTGGCGGAACAGTTGGCACCGTTGTCTGACCACCAACTGACTCTCAGCGCGGATGGGACCTCGAGCCGTCGACACAGACATTCACCTTCCCCAAGTCGCCCATCGCAGACATTGCGCTCGCGGCCATTGCCGCAAACGACCCGTCCCGCATCGCCCTCGACATTGCCGGCGGCAAGGGCATCAAGCGCGGCGGCCCGATGCAGTCCATGATCCGCCCCGCGCTCGACCTCGCGCACCAGCTCGAGGCGATTGTGTAGACGTGGAGCACGTGTTTGGTAATTTCATTGCATGTATACGTATCATCATGAGCCGCGGGCCCGAGGGGTGGAGAGCGCCGAGATGTGTTGGGGATTGTGTTGAGAAGAGAGGAGTCGAGGCAGAGTGTCGGCGGAGCGCACAGAAGCGAATGGAACGAACAGAGACACTCCCACTGCTGGGTGAGTCAGGTCCTCGCCGCTCAGAATCCGTCAACAAACCTCCACCGCTCGGATCCGGACTTTGGTCGTCGTTGCTGTCCACCTCACTTCCTACCACCCACCACTCCCAACCCCACCACCACCACCACCACCACCACCATGGCGAAGCGGAGTGCGTCTCCCGACATTGTCCCCGGCCCCGTAATTGCGCCCAAGAAGGCACGGGCGCACGAGGCCCCGCGCGCGCCGACGCTAGACAGCTGGCTCAAGCCCGACGAGCCGCGCGCGCTGCTGGCGAGCAGCCCGCACCTGCACGCCTCGTCCTCCACATTCGTCGCCTTTACGTACTCGTTCGTCCCCCCAGGGCATGTCCGAAGTGAGGAGTCGCTGAAGCGCGAGGCGAAGCGCATCGTCAAGGAGCTCGACGTGGTGCGGCTCGTCGGCGAGGAGCTGCTCGCGCGCTCCGAGGGCGCGTTCCAGAACGGCCAGGGACGCATGGGGCGGCCGCCCCGCGAGCGCGCACGCGAGCCGGACCACCGCATGTGGGCGGTCCGCACGCTCGGGCTCGCCGAGGGCAAGAACGGCACCGGCGGCGAGGGCGACTACCAGGTGGGTCAGCTATTTTGTCAGGCAACAAGCTGACGGCAGCTCCTTGAGGCGTACGACGACGACGGGGAGAAGTTTGGCGGCGACCGCATCCTCCGCGTGCTGCGCGAGCAGGGCGGCGTGGACGTGCTGACGATCTGCTGCCGATGGGTAAGTTGCTGGCGAGCTATGGCATGAATACAGGACACGGCGCTAACGGCGGAACAGTTTGGAGGCGACATGCTCGGCGTACGTTGGCCCAAGGAGACGGGGGAGGCTCGTGTGCATAGCTAACAGCAGCCGGCGCGCTTCCACCATATTGGCATCACGGCGCAGCACAGCCTGACCGAGCTCCAGCGGCTCGTGAGCCTGCGCGACCTGCGCGCGGAGCTTGTGCGCCTCGACGGCGAGATTGACACGATGCGCGCGACGCTGGCGGCCGTGGGCCCGAGTGCTGGCGGAGCGGGCGGGGCGGACCCACCGGCACCGACGCCGACGCCAATGCCGGCCTCGCAGAAGAAACAGACGTACGAGGATATCGAGGATGTCGCGCGTCTGGAGCGCCTCGTGAACGCGAAGAACAAGACGCGGGCGAATCTCGAGTCGAGGGTCGGATCGATCGTAGCGGAGATCTAGAGCACCGCTCTCCGTCCTCTGCGGTATGCAGTCCGGCAGTCCGGACCTCGGCGAGACAGTGGAGACGGTCCGTGTACCATCCCCTGGCGTAGGAAGACGACATACTCTAACATCTGTTGGGCGACTAATTCTGCTCTACAAATGACCTGACCTTAGAAGAACCCCTCACCTCGAGCAACAGTACCGCTCCCACCATCGGGAGGAGCACCAGTGTGATTCAGCCGTACCAGCGACCTCGGCTTGCTTCTAGTGGTCATGGCAAACACACAGCATAGCAAAATCTGTCCCCCTCCACCTCCCGACGAGGCCACCTTCCATTTCGCTTCTCTCTCTCCCCAGGCGGGCACGCATGACTCACTCACTCTACGAGTTGGCCGCACAGTAGTTGTGCGTTGCACTGGGAGCCGTATTACAGGTCGGAAGACACGGCGCATGCATCTGCATACAATGTGATGAGACGCGAGGTGCGCCTTGACATGGACATGTCATGAGACCAGCCGGGGTCTGCCTGTTTGCAATCGGATGCCAAGCAACGCTGCCTGTCTCTCGGTATTCGTTCCGTTCCTCTCTCATGTCGCACAGTACGCGCACAGCGCCCCGGATATGACATCAACTCGCGTCCAATTCGTCGGATCACCAGCGGCGATTCTGTGCCCAGTCTCTGGCACTGGACTTGACAGCAGGCTCGAGAAGATTGACCCCTGCCGCCGCCAATTGTATCCTCGCCGAGCGGCGGCGCCTGCTCGTTGTTGGAATTGTAATGTGCCGCTTCCCCATGCACAGAGGGCAGAGGGTCTCCCGCTCCACAGCACCCTGCTCCACAGATCCAGAGTGGGGTGGCAGCGTTTGGGTATTTGGCTGCGGGTCTGGCAGGTTTGGCAGCTGGCGCATCCCTGTTCTTAGAGAGGTTAGCGAGGCGCCGGCCCTGGCCCTCGGTATCTCGTCTCGCCTGCGTAGGCTCCGTCTTGCTGCCCCGGCAGGACATCTGGCGATGCTCCTGTTCTGCAGCGGACAACAGGCCCGCAGCTGGAGGCATTGTTCGAAGTGCCTCTTGCTGCAGCAGTGTGTGCATGCACATGGGCAATGGTGAGGAGACCGCATGCAACAGGGGTTTCGGCCGAGTGTCCTGGCTGGCTGCCGTTTGTCTCACTCGTGGCTGGCTGGTTTATCTGATAAACCCGTACGGAGCCGGAGGGAGCGGTGTCCGAGCTCTGTTCTGTTCTGTTCTTGCCTGTGTCTAGCGACAACGGGCTGCTCTCTGGCAAATCTGCGGCTACAGGCCGCAGGCCTATCTGTCATACCCCGCTGTAAGCTGAGAGCGAGATGCATGCTTACAGAGGAGGGAGGGTGGGAGGACGGTAGATCCAGATCTGGCCTGGCTTTGGCACTTGCAATTCCGCAGTGTCGGTTGGTGTAGTCCCTGAAAAACCTCGGCGAGGTCACGCTTTGGCAATCTACCACCCACCCACACCCACTGCTCTCTTCATCTTTTGCTCTCCTCTCCGTGGCCAGACATACACCTCCGAGATTCTCTCATCTCGCTTGCCCTCTTCTCATCGCTTCATTCACACCACCGGGCAGCTCGCACTACACACTGCCCCACTCCCGCGGCCCCCATCCCGCCCCGCCCGAACCCAGCCCACGGACCTCTCGGCGCCCGGATCCGACACCACCACCACGACCACCAGACAGCCTCCTCTCGGCGTCATCTCAAGTCATCTCACTCCGCCTTGACCTCAATCTTGCAACCTCCTCCTGCTCCATCCTCCACACCACACTCTCCACATCCAGGATGTCCCGCGGCGCATGCGCATCATGCACCTGCTCCCGCGCGCGGCCGACGCGCACCGTTGCGATCCTCGGCGCAGCATACGGAGGAGCGCACGCCGCGCAGACGCTCGCGCAGTCGCTGCCAAAGGACTGGCGGCTAGTGGTCATCGACCGACAGTCGCACATGAACCGTGAGTCTGTGCGGGAGAAGGAGAGCCATACGGCAGGAGAGGCCGCTGCCCAGTCATGGCCTCTCAGACCGTCGACAACTAGTCGGACCTGACGACGGGTGGGAGAGCTGACTGCTCGGGATGTAATATCCAGCTTTCCGCACAGTAGCATGACTGGCTGCAGCTTCTATCCCCCTCCCCAGTCTCCCCTTGCCTCCCCACGCCCCTATCGCAACTTGCCGCTAACACACAGACGTCTACGTCTTCCCGCGCTTCATCGTTGCCCCCGAGCACGCCCCCAAGTCGTTTGTCCCGTACCGGAACATGCTGGGCCCCGCGACAGAAACCCCGCCGACACCGCCAGCGACACCGCCAGCCTGTACATCTGGGAATGGGTCTCGCCACGAGATTCTGCAGGGCCAGATCATCTCCCTCGCCGCGCGCTCCGTGACCATGATCCTCGCCGACGCAAACGGCACATATGACGGCCTGTCAGACGACGGCTCGAACGCGCCGCCGGAACGCCTCAAGACGGTCGAGTTTGACTACTGCATCTACGCACTTGGCGCGGCGCTGCCGGCACCGTGCGACGTGTGGGGAGAGCATGGGCGCGAGCAGCTGCCGGGGCGCGGAAGCAAGGCGGGCGGCATCGAGTGGATCCGCAAACACTACGAGATTGTCAAGGGCGCAGGCAGCGTCACGGTCGTTGGCGCCGGCGCGCTGGGTATTCGTGAGTACTGCAGGTGTGAGCTAGTGAGACGCAGGCACCGAGAGGACGTTTGTTCTCCACACAGCCTGCTTCATTCCCGGCTGACAGCAGAATTCGCGTCGGACATCAAGGACCTGTGGCCGGAGAAGAAGGTGACGCTGATCCACTCGCGCACGCGGATGCTGCCGCGGTATCCGCAGGAGATGCACGACGCGGTGCTCGAGGGCCTCGAGGCGGTGGGCGTCGAGGTGATTCTGGGCGAGCGCGTCGTCAAGTGGTCCGACGATGAGAAGAACATGGACATCCTGGACGGCCAGCCCAAGACGGTGACGACTGAGAGGGGGCGCTCGGTGACTGCCGACATTGTGCTGGCGTGCACCGGCCCCAAGCCGCATTCCGACCTCATGGCCGCGCTCGAGCCCAAGGCCATTGCGCCGAATGGGCGCATCCGCGTCAAGCCCACCACACAGGTCGATGTGCCCGTGACGAGCACAGCGCGGGCATGCGCGGCCGAGGGCATCGACGCCGTCGGCGTCGGCGCCGTCTCGCAGGGCGTGCAGGACCTGACTCTGAGCCCCCGAGCTGCCGGCGACGAGCACGAGCCCAACTCGCACACGTACGACAACTCGCCCCTCGATCACATGTTCATCATTGGCGACTGCGCCAACACGACGGCGATCATGGCCGGCCACACGGCGTACTGGCAGGGCGAGGTCGCGGCGCGCAACATCCAGCGCCTGATCGAGAGCGAGCTCGACGACGACGACACGGACATTGTCGACCTTGAAACGTACACGCCCGGGCCGCCCGCCATCAAGGTCACGCTGGGCATCTACGACTATGTGATTGCGAGCGGCGAGAGCGTGACGCTCGGCAGCGACGGCGTCGAGGACCTCCAGGCCAGACTCATGTGGCCCGTCTTCAACGCGGCCGAGTGCGCCGACGACGAGTAGAGGGACAGCGCGCCGATGCGGGGCGGCGTGTCGATGTATATTGTTGCGCTGTGCAGGGGCTGGTGGAGCAGTGCGTACGCGCAGACGGAACCAGCAACTGGACGGAGGACCAGCCGGCACGCGGTACGGGCAGCAAGCACAGAGGAGTCCCATGCAGCGGGACGCAGATGCATTTTCCTCATTTGCATCAGGCTCTCTGCATGGCATCTGCGACCATGTCCCCACGACCTCGGCGGCAGTGGCGGACTCGCTCCCCTCGATGGAGCAGCCCGGAAGTAAATGTATACGTACACATTTAATGAACTGCCGCGTTTCCTGAGCAGCGTCCAGCCACCGGCCCTGCCGATGTCTGCCGGCCGGTCTCTGTGGGTGCTTGTTCATTGCGGCCGTCAGGGAATGTTGCTGGGCGGCGCGTTCCGAGGCTCCGGGAAAGAGTGTGTGGAATGGGACGGACGGAACGGAGTGAAGCTCACCCGTGGTCTGCTGCTCCGAGGGCTCTCACGCGACCCGCTTCTCCTCGCTCCCCAGCGGGACCCTCAAAGCTGCTACAACGACCACGACCTGCACTACTGCTACTGCTACTGCGTGCTGCGCGCTGCGCGCACTGTGGAACATACACGATGGCTATGCATCACAAGGAGACTATCGAAAGCGAAGTAAAGCGGGGCGGGGGTGCGCCCGGGGTAGAAGGGGAAAGTGACAAGCCGCAACGCCAGAGGAGGGGTTTACTTGGACGACGAGTACTTGGTGACGGCCTTGGTGCCCTCGGAGATGGCGTGCTTGGAGAGCTCACCGGGGAGGATGAGGCGGACGGCGGTCTGGATCTCGCGCGACGAGATGGTGGAGCGGTGGTTGTACGAGGCGAGCTTGGAGGCCTCGGTGGCGATACGCTCGAAAATGTCCGAGACGAACGAGTTGAGAATGGCCATGGCCTTGTTGGAGATRSMAGTGTCGGGGTGGACCTGCTTGAGGACCTTGTAGATGTACGACGAGTAGGTCTCGACACGCTTCTTGGTGCGCTTCTTGCCGCCCTCCTTGTTGGAGGACGAGGTCTTGGCGGCCTTGGCGGGGGCCTTGGAGGCGGCGGCGGGAGCCTTGGAGGCCTGCGACGAGGCGGGGGCCTTGGAAGCGACAGCGGACTTGGGGGGCTGAGAGTTAGTGTGCTGCGGGTCGGGGAGGTGGGTGCAGGAGACTGCAGTGCAGTGCAGTGCAGTGCAGTGCAGTGGACTTACCATTGTGGTAAAGCTGGGAGGTGGGTGGGAAAGACAAAGAGTCGAGAGAGAGAGAAGTTGTGGTGGGTGGGTGGGTGGATGGATGGAAAGAGAAGAACGACAAGTGGGATGCTTAAGAACAACACGTCTCTCTACACAGTTGTGGCAACCCGCGGTCGGGGGCGGGCGACGCGTCGGTGGAAATGAACCACCACCACCACACACACACTGTCCCTGGGGTGGTGGTGATTTGTTTTCTAGAATCACGTGACTATTATCCAATCATTTGGCTGAATCAATGTTCGTCGCGACGCGTTCAAATCACCGAAATCACGTGACTGGAACGTGATCTTTGATCTCCAGGCCCAGGCAGTCAACAAACCAACACTTTCAGTCCAGTGTACGTACCCGCGTATGCTGATTGCCACACGCGCGCCCCCCCCCCACGCTGCAGAGTCGCCCATCACCAAGATAGTCTTTAAAGCCACAACTCCAATCTCTCTCTCTCTCTCTCACCATCACCATCTCTCTCAACTTCAACACCTCTCTCAACTCAACTTCAACACTTCCGACTTCTCAGTCACCTATCCACTTCAACCCCAACACCCAACTCCAACAACCCTCTACAACAATGTCTACTGGTGGCAAGTCTGGCGGCAAGGCTGGTGGCGAGTCCAAGTCCTCGTCGCGTTCGTCCAAGGCCGGTCTTCAGTGTGAGTGCAGCCAGCATTGCAGGCGAGTCACGCAGCTTTCGTACTCACACACCCAGTCCCCGTCGGTCGTATCCACCGTCTCCTTAAGCGCGGCAACTACGCCCAGCGTATCGGTTCCGGTGCCCCCGTCTACCTCGCCGCCGTCCTCGAGTACCTCTCGGCTGAGATTCTCGAGCTCGCCGGTAACGCCGCCCGCGACAACAAGAAGTCGCGTATCGTCCCCCGTCACCTTCAGCTCGCCGTCCGCAACGACGAGGAGCTCAACAAGCTCCTCGGCAACGTCGTCATCTCCCAGGGTGGTGTCCTCCCCAACATTCTCTCCGAGCTCCTCCCCACCAAGACCAACAAGAAGGGCAAGGTCCCCGAGACCGCCTAAGCTGCCCACGCTGGTACTCTCGCTTGACCTCGTGCTCGCGTAAACATGCTCGCGCTCGTGCGGCCCCCCGCTGGCGGCACCGGCAAAGGCAGCCCCTTCGTCCCCCTACCCTATTTTTTCGTTTTCGCTAGCTGCATTGTACCTGCCGTCCTTGTGATGCAACAGTTTTCTGTATTCTCCGTCGCTGCTGCACTTGCGCGCGCGAGCGAGTCGCGTCCGCTGTTGTGAGAGTATGTTTTGTGTCTCCGCTGTGCAGGAACTGCAGATGCGTCGCGGCGTGTGGGTTCATCGAGCCCACTCTGGCGTCCTGCGCCACCCCGCCATCTAATGTCGGCGTGTCCGTGTGCCCCCAATGACATGTCCCGGACTCGCCAATCCTGATGTTAGCTAGTTAGCCCAGGCGGGCACCCGAGCGTACAGAAATCGAGTACTGCAACACATGCCGACCCAGGCCTCAGCACGCCGGGCCCCCTTCGTCGTGGTCTTGGCACGCCCTGGATAGAGCATAGAGTACTTTGCTGCCAGGATCCGACAAGCTCGCAACCCGCCTCGTTCAAGATATGCCATACATCTACACTACGAAGGAGAGAAAAGCAGCGGTCCCAGCTTCCAAGCGCGCTGCTGTACTGCTTCAGCAGCAGCAGCCTAGAACACGAGGTCCTCGACACGGTACTTTCCGACGGCCTCCTCGGTGAGGCCGGGCGTCTTGCTCTCGACGCGCGCGCGGGGCTTGCGGCCGTGCGCGTACTGGGGCGCGGCGTCCTTCTTCTCCTTGTCGGCGGCGGCGCGCGCGTGCGTCTTGGCGAGCGCGAGCGCAGCGTCCACGGGGGCGCGCAGGCGGCGGTAGTCCTGCTGCGCGGCGAGCGCGGGGGCGAGGGCCTCCTGCATGCGGACAAGCAGGGGCTCCGCCTCGGCGATGGCCATGAGCGCCGGGAGGTGGGCATCGAGGAGGGCCGACGAGTGTGCGACGATGGCGGAGAGCGGGGGGAGCGCAGTCTTGGGCACACGCTCGGGCCAGGCGTCGAGGCCGTCGCCGGCCTCGATGCTCGCCTCGGCCCAGTTGACGAGCTGCTCGAGGATCGCACACGCGCCAGGACCGTCAATCTGCTTCAGAAGCTGGGCGCGGTAGGCGGGGTCGGGCGAGGGGCCGGCAAGGAGGTCCTCGAGCACAACGGAAAGCGCAGGAGCACCCTCCTTGAGCGAGTGCGCGAGGTAGCCAACAGCAGTGCGCGAGGGAAGCGAAGGGTTGGTGCGGACAAACTTGGCCGCGTTGCGCTGTCTGTCAGTTTACGGTAAAAGACCCAGGAAACTTACCCAGTCAGCAGCCGGAATGAGCGCGCCGAGGAGGACGCCAGAAGGCCACATGGCGTCGCTGAGCGCCTTGCGGTCGACGAGGGCCGAGACAATCTTGGCCGAGTAGGGGCCGACCTTCTTGCCGTCCTTGAGGGCGGTGGTGAAGATGGCGTCGACGAGCTTGCGTGCGGTGGCCTCGGGGACGGTGGCATGGCGACCGATGGCGTGCATCGACTTGTCCTCGTCGTCGAGCCAGGCAGAGAAGGCCTTCTCGGCACGGGTGACGGCGTCAACGGTACCGGAGCGGAGGGCGGCAGCGACGGCGTCAGCCATGCGGTCCGCGGGCGAGGCAGCAGAAGCAACCGAGCCGGGGAGCTTAAAGATACCAGCGGTGCGC
Source organism: Apiotrichum akiyoshidainum (assembly GCA_002973495.1). Taxonomy (NCBI): domain Eukaryota; kingdom Fungi; phylum Basidiomycota; class Tremellomycetes; order Trichosporonales; family Trichosporonaceae; genus Apiotrichum; species Apiotrichum akiyoshidainum. Next base: position 117,052 of record PQXP01000017.1, read on the forward strand.
TCGGCCGAGCCGAGAAGCATGGCGAGACCAACACCGCCAACGGGAAGAGCAACGTCGGCAATGTGGATAACGCTGCGGCTGCCCTCGGCGCCGGGGTGGGAGAGAACGGTACCGAGGATAACCGAGTCATCCGAGGGGCGGGCAATGACGGCGAGGTGGGTGATGGAGTTGGAGGTGGCGGTGGAGATGGGAACGGAGGCGAGCGCGGCGGGGAGCTCGGGGGAAGGCGCGACGAGCGCAACAGAGGGGGTGGGAGCGGGAACGGCGATCGCGGCAAGAGGACGCGAGGACGAGGGGAGCGAGACGACAGCCGCGGGGGTGGAGGGGTGGGCGAGAGTGACGCTTCCGGACGCGGGGGCACCCTCGACAATGCTCTTGACGGTGCGCGAGTGGACGCGGTTGACATTGTCAACAGCAGTGATAAGGCCGTCGGTACCAACGTCCGCGGCCAGGAGGTGTGTGCTCGAGACCGAGCCGTCGGCCACGAGATCAGCACGCGCGTCCGCGACCTCGAGGCCGTAGACGTGTGCGCGGCCGCGCTCGTCAACAACAACAGCCCTAGGTGTGAGGCTGTCAACGATACCCGCGGCAACGACGCGCGCGGCCTTGGGTTTCGGCTTGAGCAGCGTCGTGACCTTCATGTCGGCGCCGATCGCGGCAAGTCCACCAGTCGCGCCGACAACCACCAGCGGCCAACCTCCGCGCACCGAGAGGACGGAATGTGCGGGTGCGTCGAGCGCCACGGCCGTCTTGTCTCCGTCCTCGCCAGACCACACCCACACCGCCCGTCCGTCCTTGACGCCCTCTCCGCTCTGCACCGCGACGGCAGTCACCCGCGCGGGCGCCTCCTCGGCTTCTGTGGGCACCTCGGGGAAGAAGCTCACGGGCGCGCTCGCAAAGACAGTCGTCGGCGGAACGGTGAAGGATGTCGTCGCGCGGAGAGTCTTGATCTGAATGTTAGCTTGACGTGAAGCCCATTCTAGCTCACATCATAAGTCCACACGCCGTCGCCCTGGACGGCAGCAACAGCAAGCTTGCCCTTGGAGCCGTACACGGGGGCGAGGGTAATGTGGGGCACGCGGCTGGACGAGGCGTGGGCAGCGGCGGCATACGGGAACGTCGCAAGCGACGACGGGGTCGCTATAGAGGCCATGGTGGGGTGGTGTGCTGGGAGAGGGAGGGTGAGGAGTGAGCTGTTGATGGTGACCTCGATCAAGATGTCGGCGAGCAACAAAGTTGTGAAATGCAGAAATATATTGCTTATGTAAGCGACCAGAGGAGTGGCAACGGCACGTGGTGCGGAAGCAAAATAAGGCGAGTGGGATTGTCCTGGGGGAGTCGGCTGCTTCTTGGATGAATGCTGTTTGTCGCCACTGACGTCAAAAGCGTCAGCGTGGAACGAGTGAGAACGAGTGAGTGACGCGGGGGTGGCAAACACGTCCCATCTCGAGTACGATCCATCGGCCACATCCAGCACAAGTCAGCGATCCCTCTTCCTCTCTCGCTTGACTATCCACGACACCTTTGGCCACAATGTCCGACACCCCGACGGCGGCGCCGTCGCCGCTCCTCTCGCTCCCACCCGAGATCCTGCTCGACAACATTATCCCGCGTCTCAACTCGGCCGATATCTCCAGCCTCTCATCCACAAGCAAGCTCTTCCACTCCCTTTGCGTGAGCGCTCACAATATGAACCCTGTTCTGATCCCCAGAATGACGGCGCAGTCTGGCGCACCAAGATGGAGAACGACTTTTCGTTCTTTGCGCCGCACGTCGCGCTCGGCCGCGGCGACGAGGGCGCGAGCTGGTACCAGCGCGTGTACAAGGGCCTGGAGCGGCCGCGCACGTATTTGTGGGGCTCGACGGGCCAGGCGCGCCTGGGTTCGCTCAACGACATTGCGGCACGCACGCGTGCCCCGCGCCTCAGCTATATCCGTCACGTTGACAAGCCCATGAACGTCGCCGACTGGTTCACCGGCAAAACGGCGCCATCCACCACTGGCCTTGAGAAGGACGATCCTACAGTCAGCATGGTGGATCTACAGGCGGCGGGCTGGAGCTTTATGGCTCGAGACGCGACCGGCGGCGTGTGGGCCTGGGGTATGTTGCTACTGAGGCCAAGAGCGCGAGCTGACAGCAGGCCAGCTGGACGGAACAAACTATGCGGCCGAGGAGGACTGGGCCAACCCCGCGGTCGTTGTCGAGGACTCAGCACGCATCCCGCTCCCATGTTCCGCCACCGCCATCTCGACTGGCCGCCGCCATCTCGTGGTGCTCGACCAGGACAACCTGATCTGGGATCTCAAGTCGTGGGGCAAGGTACGCCATTGCCCATGTCTCCATCCAGTTGTGTCTCCACTAACTCGCCCAGGCATACCACCACACGGCCCCGGAGCTCACTGCCCCGTCGCACACCGGAGCTGGCGCGCCAGGCCGCCGCGCCCACATCGTCCAGGTTGAAGCCGGCTGGAGCTTCTCCACCTGCCTCACGGCTGCCGGCGACATCCACTACTGGAAGCCGTTCCAGCAGTCCTACAACCAGTCCCTCACACCGCAAGACAAACTGAACGGCCCGCTCGGGAGCATCGAGAACCGCAAGCTCAAGTGGGGTACGGTTGGCCCCGAAGTGGTCGTCACGCTTCCGTCCATTCCCAACCGCCCGGCCCCGCCGGACTTTGCCGATGCGACGAAGAATGACGAGGCCCTCGTCGCCACAGAGAATGCCTTCCAGGAAGCCGAAGACGCTGCAAACGTCGACGGGATGACCCCCGAGCAGAAAGCGCACTACTACCGCGTTATCAAGATTGCCGCTACGAGGGACAACATCCTCGCGCTCCGCGCCAACGGCGAGGTGTGGGTCGGAAAGACGGACGCATCGCCCAACGCATCCGAACCAAGCCAACCCAACGAGCAGTGGGAGTATGTGAGTACCCTCCACCAAGCCAGCGCTCACTCCAGCTCGCGTACTTTTCCTCGCCAAAGATCACGCACATCTCGGCGCAGTGGATCAACTTTTTCACGTACGCGACGTCTACGACGACCGACTCGCGCTCGGCGGTGTTTTCCGGCCGGTCCGAGGACTTTACCCCTGGAATCGGGTGGGACCTCAAGCCGATGGCGCTGCCAGGCCTCGAGGACCTGCACATTATCCGCGTCGTGGCCGGCGACTGGCACTATGCGGCTCTGACGGCCGACGGCGCAATGTATGCCTGGGGTAAGAACGACTGGGGCCAGTGCGGTGTCCCCGAGAACGAGGTGCCCGGCGACGCAATCAACCAGAGTGACCACCTCATCACACGCCCCGTCCGTATCACGTTCCCGCCGGACGGCAACCGCCCGGCGTTTGTCTTTGGCATCACCGCCGCAGGCATGCACACGGGCGCACTCGTGCTCGGCCACCCGCGCGGAAAGGACGAGCTGCCGCCTATCAAGAAAGTGGCGCGGCTGGACTTTGACCACGACGTTGTAAACGAGTCGGACGCGAGCGAGCAGCCGCCCAACCCCTTCCGCTACATGCCCAACTTCCGCGGCATCCGCATCGGCTTTGCGGGACGCGGCATGCGCCGCGGAATGCCCCCTCCCCGCGGCGGCGGTCCTCCGTCGTGACCGCGCGACTATGGTGATACACAAGTTGTCGATCCCGAACCGGCAAGACTCTGACCCGAAGATAGTGACATGACTCGTACAGAAATGGTACATGCAGGAATAGCGTTGTCCGGACTTGCACAGACCTACTTGCTGGTCGCGCTTGCGTGTAGGCGTCGGTCACCGCAGCGGAGTCGAGTAGTCTGTCGCCAGGAAGAGCGGGTCGATGGTCCAGACGGGCAGCGTGGCCGGGTCCTGGTTAAAGTTCTGGAACGTCTCGCAAAGGCCGCCGAGCGCACCGTGGGCATCGAGAAAGTTGTCGGGTATGCGGTTGAGCAGGGCGGTGAGGCCCGCGGAGCCGAGTGACCCTATGAGCGTCGACTGCTCGAGGAGGTGCGCGTCGACGTTTTCGCAGCTGAGGTCGAGGCCTGCCGTCAGCTAGTGCTTGAGGAGTTGTGCGCTCACCAAACGCCTCGGCGAGGGAGATAATCTTGTGCTGCGCCTCGGTCGCCTGCTCGCGCCAGCGGGGCACCATGAGGCCGAGCATCCACACTGCGATGGAGAGGTAGATCTCCGCCTCGGGCTTTGTGAGCTCGTACCGCCAGTAACAGAGCAGGATAATGTGCGAGCACGTCGTCACCTGCCGCAGGTGCTGCCACATGAGATTGTACGGCAGGCGGCGGTATATCGCATTGTACCGGACGAGGATCTGCGTCGCTGAGCGCGCGAGCACCGAGAGCGACGACATGGAGACGCGGCGGTCGCGGAGCGTCACGAGGCGGAGGACGATGCGGCCCCTGCACTGTCAGTGCTGACAACCAAAGCGCAACAGCAACGTACCAGTCCCAGAGGACACCTAGGAATGGGTCCGTAAAGCAGTTGCCCGTGGTGCGACCGCTCTCGTTGACCCAGAGCGAACTCCAGAGGTCCCACTTTTCCTCGACACGGAGGAGCCAGTCGAGCGGCAGGGTGGCGTTGCGCGAGTCGTGCACGTTGAGCATGGTCTGCGTGTTGAGGACCAGGAGCTCAGTCAGGCTGCGGCGCACGACGAGCGCGACCACCGCGTCCTCGTCAATCGACGGCCGCGAACGGAAGAACATGGCCTCAAACTCGCCCGGCTTGATCAGTGGCGCGTGCTGGCTGAGTGCTGTGGTCCAGCTGCCGAGTTAGTACGAACCAGTCTTTGTCAACTCACTAGTGTGCGAAGAGCACTTGTATGAACATGAGATCCGCGCGGTCGCTCGGCGCGTACGCGTCCTGCTTGCCCTGCTCCTGGTGGATGCCGAGGTCCTTGGCCTGCGAGATCATCCACGACACGATAAGGCGGGACGTGTCCGACGTGCACGCGAGGGTCGAGTAGTACCACAGTCCGCAGAGTGCGTCTGCTGTCAGCTGGGTACTAGGAAACTCAACTCACGCAGAGAGGTAAAGCTCGCGCCGCCCCACTTCTCAAGCAGGTCTATCGAGTGGCGGAAGAACGGGACGTCGAGGCGATCCTCGTGGTCGACCATGACTGCGCGGCCGGGACCAGTGGGATTGTTGCCTGCTCCGTTGGTGCCCGGCGGGCCCGGCTTGGCTGGGGACGGGCCCGGCTCAAAGCCTTGCAGACGAATGTAACCGAGTGCAAGACACATGAGCACCACGGCCTGCTGGTCGGGCTGCAGCGAGCTTGGATTCGCAAGGTAGCGCTCAAACAGAGACAGCACTCGGGGCGCGGTCATGTACGAGCAGAAGGGGAGCATGAACTCTGTGAACAGGCTCATTGCCTCGACAACGCTCGCCGGGAGCGGGTTCGGAAGGGGAGGCAGCGGAGTGGTCAGGTCGCACTGTGGTTGCGATGGCCGCTCGACTAGCGACAGGTTGATGCTCTGGCCCGTCTGCGAGCTGTAGATATCCTCGAGTTGCTCCTCGAGGGTGCGCAGGAAGCGTGTGCGTTCCGGGAACGACGACGCCTCGATGGCGGCCGTCGAGGCCTGCTGCGAGCGGCGGCGTCTGGATGTTAGTCGTTGCGCCGGCAGCGATCAACGATTGCAAGGCATCTGGGTTTGGATGACTCTGCGAGCCTCTCACAGTTGACGCTGAATGGCTCTGTGGGACTGGCACTCACCGAAGGGGCCGCGCCTTGTCGCGGACCAGACAGTCCTGCAGTCCGGCGTCGCGGCATGCCTGACAGGGATACGGCGGCTGGCACTTGATGCGACGGGCACGGCAGTTCTCGCATGCGCGAGAGATACGTGTACGGCGCCCCCCTGCAGAGCCGCCGGCAGCGTTACTTCTCCCAGCGGCGGTCGAGCTCGCCGGCGACGACTTGTATTCGTCGGCTGTGGACATTTGTCTGGTGCCGTTCTGGGTGGGGGTTTATCCGGCTTGGCTGAGCGGAGCGGTGGCGGGGACTGCTCTCAGCGGGGGGTGGAGGCTGGAGGCTAGGTGAGGTGGGGGTGTTGGGTGTGCTGGATGGTTGTGCTGGAGAGGAACTGAGTGGTCGATGGATGTTGAATATGCGGTATCGGCGGGGGATTGTATATGCGGGGCTGTGGAGCGGCAGGGTCGGAGACAGCCGAGGGGGATTGGGATGCGCCAGAGTCTGGAGCAAGTAGTCTGGGGGTGGTGGGGGTGGAGCGGGGTGGGGTGGGAGGCGATGGGGCGGAGAGAGATGGTGAAGACGACAAGAGCAAGGTGGCCGACGGACAAGAGTGAGTGGGGAGCGGGACGGGGTGCGACGGAGATCGAGTTAGTCACCGCCAAATGCAATGGCGGTCACGCGCAAAGTGGTAGCGCGCACATGCCGAGCTAAGCGCCTCTCGAGTGTGCATTCCGCTGTTGCTTACACCATCTCTCGCTTTTCTTCTCCTTCTTCATTTCTTTTCTCTCTCCTCTCTCCTCTCTCCTCTCTCTCTCTCTCTGCCCCGTGTGCACACCATTGACACAGGACTGACAAAGCGGCAAGGAGAACGCCCCACCCCAGAGACTCGAGAGGAACAGTCTGGTTGACCCGAGACCAGTCCATTACTGTGCTTGCTGCTTGAGCAGACACACCGCCGGAACGCCGGCCCTGAGAAGACCGGCGTTGCCTCCGCCAGAGGCCAGAGGGCGGCAGGTGCGCGCGCGTACGACTATCCGCGCGGGTATGGCCGCTGCTGACCCTGCCTGCGATCCTGGTTTTATCGGTATCCATATCCTGACGCGATATCAGCGGCCGTCGGCCTCCGCGTCGTGCACGGTATTCTCTGCAGTCCCTCCTCACCGGCCTGGATGCCGGACACGGAGGGAGGCACCGCATGCCCGGCTGAACCACCAGCCCTCACAGCACCATGCTGTCCCGTCCACCTCGCTCCCTATCGTGGGTGCCTCGCGCGTACTGCTCGCGCATCCTGCCCCCGCACAGTGCGCCACTGCACAGTGCAGGCTCCACAGCGCGCAGTGTGCAGTGCGTCTACCTGGCCTGGGCGGAGGATTCCTGCGATCTGGGATCCGGGCTCTGGGATCTGGATCTGGGATCCCGCGAGCCATCGATTGTGCCATCGAGATATCCGCCAGTAGGCGGAGCCGTCCCCGCCCCTGTCCTCCACCCACCCGTCCATCTCACCATCTCGATTGTGCCCAACTAACTTGCTTGCCCTCGCTCGTTTCTCCCTCTTCGGTCGGCCCCTGTCCTGCACTCCGCTCTACTTGCCACTTTCCGCTCTCCACTTTCCATTCTCCACTCTCCCCACACACTCCACCCTCCAACCCCCACTTCTCCCTCCCTCGCTGCCCTTCTTCCACCTCCTCATTCCCCAGAAACCCTTGCTTCGCCCCTCCTCTCCCTGTGCGCGCAAGCTCTCGCCGCCCACGCCCTCACACGTTTGCACCAAAGCCCGCCCTCGGACTGACTGCTGCACCGCGTTCCGCGGCGCGATCGCTGCGGACTAGTAACATACATCGCCAAAGGCACTATAGAGGTACTACGTTCTACACGTACGCGGGTCTGCAGCCCGGGATGAATGGTACGACTAGGACTAGGTGTAGGTGGTAGCTAGGTGAAAAATAATCCCGTGGATGGGAGGGAGAGTAGTAAAGAAAGGAGCGAGAGAGAGAGAGAGAGCGAGAGGGGAAAGAGAGGGCAGGCAGGCAGGCGTACGATACGGGGCTAAGTGGAAGTTGACGCAGAGAACATTAGATATCCTCCGCAAGACTGTCGAGCACGTCGAACATGACGGCACGCGAGCTCATGAGGTTGTGTCCTTCCGAGTTGAGCACGATGAGCTCGGCGTCCATCGCGCGCTCCATCCAGCGCATGCTCTTTTCGCTCACGCGCTCGTCGTCGGCGCCATACCAGATCTTGCAAGGGTGGCGAATGTCGGTGTACGAAAAGCCCCATGGCTTGGCGTCGCGGCCGAGCACCACAGAGAGCAGGTCGGCAGTCGTTCCCGACAGGCTCTCGGCGTGGGACGCCTGCATGAGCGCCTGGGTAAAGCCCGGGGACGTGGAGACTGACGAGACGGCGGGTGGCGGGGTGGTGGTCCATCCGCTCGGCGCCGCGTTGGACGGATACAGGTCCGCGGCGAGCGTGTCAAAGCCGTCCACCTCGACGGCCCCCAAGCGCGAGTCGGGGCGGGGCGGGTCTTGTCCGATTGACGTGCGGGAGCGCGTCCCGTCTGAATCCACCGACGACGTCGACATCATGGCCTCGGATTTGCTCCGGATCGAGCTCTTGATCGTCGGGGCCTTGCCGAGAAAGTACGACTCGAGGCGCCATTCGGCGGCGAGGGCAGACTTGATGACACTGTTCGGAACCCACTTGAGCCAGCGGTAGCCTGTTGTCAGAACAATTACTGTATCAGTTACTCACCCTCGACGTCGCCACCGACCCATGGGGCGAGGAGGTGGATCTTGCCGTGGACGCGGCGCTCCATCTTGAGCACTGTGGCGAGAGCGTACGGCGCCCCGGCCGAGTGCGCGAGGACTTGGAAGCGGTCGACTCCGAGCTCGTCGAGGACGCGCGACACGACATCTGCCCAGTCGAGCAGGCCACGCTGGTTCTGCGGGATCTGGTCCGTCTTGCCGAGGCCCCAGCGGTCGATGCAAATGAGGCGCAGGCCGAGCGCGCGCGCGAGGTCGTCGTAGAGTGCGATGAGATAACGCACGCAACCAAGGCCCAGGAACACGACCACGGGACGGCCATCGGCCTTGCCGAGGTCAGCGACAGAGACCTGCAGCGGGCGTTCCGGATACGGGCGGGCAATAAGGAGAATACGGTTGAGCTGCGGGGAGCGGAGGTACAGCGCGATGGCGTGCGAGTCGTCCTCGGGGGGTAGCGGGCTTGCACTCTTTGAGCGGTGTAGCGACGCATTCGAGCGGTTGCGGCTACTCTCGAGGTCGTGACGCGGCGTGCGGTTGTGGTCACGTGGCGACTTGCCGCGCGGCGAGTGTTCCGGAGTGGGTGACATGATTGTGCGGCCGTGCGGTGTGATGGAGGTTGCAGGAGGCGGGGTGAGAGCGGGGGTAGGATTGGGAACGGATGGGACTGGGGTGGTTGGCTTGGGAGTGAGGTGGTCGTAGGCCGCCTGCGCGAGGCGAATCTCGTTGACATAGCTATCGGACGTGTCAGAGATTGTGGTCGACCGGCTACTTGGCTGTCGTCTGTGTGTGTAGCGACCAGGCGGCGGGGCCGGGTTCTTCTTGGCGTCTGCCTTGTCCAACTTGGGCGGCGGGGGCGGGGGCGGCGGTGGCGGGGACGGGCTTCGCGTCACGTTGGATGTAGTGTTCCTTCTGGGCGACTTTGCAGGCGACGAGGGGGACGGTTTAGGGGACGACTTTGGAGTGGTCTGGGGGGATGCAGACAGCTTGCGCGTGCGCGCGGCGGCGGCAGCCAAGAGGTCGGGGCGGAGGGCGAGCTCTGCGCGCGCGCGGTCCTTTACGTTCTCGGTCGCCTGGGTGACCGCGGACGAGTGCCGCTTGACAATGTCGTGGATCGAGGGCGCCGACGGTGCGAGGCGGAGCCTTGACTGGGGAGGAGGRKGWGGTGGTGGTGGTGGTGCGGGGGAGGGCGGGGCAGCCTGAGCGGCGCGACCTCCATTCGCGTCTGTGGGGGTAAAGTAGGCAGAGTCGGGCGGCGAATCGGTGTCGGGGCCGGGAGGGAAGATGGGCATCGGACGAGGACGCTCGCGCGTGCTCCGTCCCGAGCCCGATGCCAGCTCTAGATGGTCTGGGATGCCATCATAGTGGTCCATTGCAGTTACAGGCGAGGTAAAGGAGCGAGACGTGGGACGTCGACGTGGTGGCGGGCGGAGGCCATTCTCGCCATCGCCCTCCCCCGGGATGATGCCCTGTCGCCGCCGCCTGCGCTCTTCGGGGTCGACGTCTGCTGTAGAGTTGCGGCGCGGCGAGGCAGGGGTGATGTTCATGTTGCCTGTTGCGGCCATGGTTAGTGGGCGAGAGAGGCCGAGTTCTTGGGCGACTTCGTCTTCGATGCCAATGGTGCCGTCGAGCAGGGATGCTTCTCCGTATATTGAGGAGCGCGACTTTACCCAGGTCCAGGTGCGCTCGATGCTGCGTACGCGCCTTGTAGGGCGGCGAGAGGCGCCCGGAGGACCAAGTGATTCGAATGCAGCAAGATGAGTTTCCATCTCTGTTGCTGAAAGGGCATCGACCGCCACCGCGCTGGCGCTCGAGCCCGCGCCGGGTGGAGGTCCCAGCGGCAGAGGCTTGTCGTCGGCGGAAGGTGGGGTACGTGGAGGGGTTGCGAGGTTGGCGCGGTAGGCCTGCCGCCGGGGGGGCGGCAGAGATGCGCTGCTCATAGGGGGTGTGGTGTGGGTGCGGGTGCGGGTGGGAGTGTGGTGAGTGAGATGAGAACGAGTGTCGCGGGGGGAGGAGCCGGGGAGGGCCCGCGGGCGGSCGGGGGCGGGGGCGGGTGTTGCGCGCCGGTGGGTGTGCGGCGGTGGTGCTGGGTGGAGCGGCGCGTATGAGGGTGGTGATGGTGGTGGTGGTGGTGGTGGTGGTGATGGTGATGACGGATGGAGATGAGATGAGATGAATGGAGAGAGAGATGGATGTCGGGGCGGGAGAGTGACACCGACGCAAAGGCTCTGGCACGACGGAAAAGAGCAGAGAGGAGAGGGACAGGGCCCAGGGGAAGAGGAGAGGGAGAGAGGGGGAGGGGGAGAGGGGGGCACGAGGGCCAGCCAGGTCCGCCGCCGGATTAGCTCTTCCTTTTTTACAATTCCATCCAAAAGGCAGGGGGCTTCGGGTCATTGACTACCTGGATTAAACTGGCCCCCCCCCCCCCTCTGGCTCTTCTCTGGCTCTGGATGCTGCCTCGCTCGCTGTGCATGCATGCATCTGCACTGTTCAATGCTCTACGCTCGCTGGGCAGAATGTTGATACTATTCGTGTTCTGCAGCAGAGTGCCTGGCAGGCGGGAGAGTCGAGGGGGGGACGGCTGTCTCAGCTTTGCAGTGACAGCGAGCGCTGGAGCGGCGGGAGAGTGAGTGAGTGAGTGAGTGACAGAGAGAGAGAGGGCTCTGCAGTGACACCGAGACAGACGACACGGGGGGGCTCATGTCTTGCTTGGTGCTTGCTGGCACTCTCTCCTCTCCAACTCTGCTGCATGCTCTCTCTCTCTCTCTCTCGCTCTCACCGTCGTCGTCGCCATCTCCATCTCCATCATCTCCATCATCTCCATCTCCCTCTCAGTCATCGTTTGTTTACTCTGTCATTATTATACAGTATGCCGAGCCGAGGAACCATCTCTCGTCCCTCCCCGTTTGACCCTGAACCTTGATTTTTTCCTCACTCTGACATCTGACGTAGCAGCAGCATCGAGCACTCGTATGCTCCCTCCACTGTACGTACAGTGTCCTCCAGCCCAGCTCATGCATGCACCAAGAGACATGCATCTCGGCGCAGCACACAGCACACAGCGCACCTCCTCGCGCTCGCCCCGACATTACTTTCTTCTTGGCGTGATGACTGAATGGCAAAAGGCAGAAAATGCCACCCCACTCACCCTCCCGGCCGCCACCAGAGCCACCTTCCTGTTCTGCCAGGTGCTCGACGCCGCTGCCGCCGCCGCCAGAGACGCAAGGTGTGGTTGCTCGCCGCCCGTCGCACCAGCCGTTGGCCGCTCGCTCCACTCGACCGCGGTCCGTGCGTAGCTGCAATCCATCGGTCCACTTGCCGGCCGCCTCGCGCTCCTGACTCGGTGTCGTGTCCTGCAAGCAGCGTGCAGCGTGTCCTGCACCCCCCCTCGGCATCCTGCCCGATCGCGCCTGCCCCATGGGTCTGCCGGCAGGACCTGCTTCACCCGACCCGTCAAATCCGCGCGCCGCATGCCTCGCATACCTCGAGTGCACGAGTGCGCGCGCGCCGGTCTGCACGCGACATTGAGCGCAACCAGACGCCGCTGCATGCGGTCATGGCGCCCAGAGAGTGGGCGGGTAACAGCCAGCAGCCAACAGCCAGCGCCAACAGCCAGCGCCAACAGCCAGCGCCAACAGCCCGCAGCCAAGCATTGGCGTTCGCACCACTACGTAACCTTTATTACTCCCCGTCCGCCACCATCTCCACTCGGCCACCTTGCTGGATGAATGCGAGGGGCACCGAATCAGCTTCAGCGTCTGCCGATGCCGGAGCCTGGGCGAGCGGGCGAGCGGGCGAGGAGTGGGCGGAGCACGACCGATCGCGGCGAGCAGCGCAGTTCGGCCGCCGATTCTAGTGCGCGGCAAATCGCAGCCAGAGTAAACCCCCAAGTCGGAGCCCGCGAGGGCGGTCGGAGGCGTCGAGCAGATGGTGTACACTGCGCTGTGCGTTTCGGAGCCTGCCTGCACGCGACACGCATGGTGTTTGCATGTTCGCACCGCAAGACTGCACTACAAACCTTTTGCATGCTATAGCGGCAGGCGAGTAACTGGCGACAACCAGCGACACCCGCTGCGCGCCGCCGGACGCGCGCTGGTCTGACGCTGGAATAGGGCACAGGGGCGAGAGAAAACGCAGGGCGCGGCCAGAGGGAGAGGGGCAGCCAGCACCCAGCCAGCGCCCAGCGCCCTACGCGCGTACCACGTACGCATACTACATACTACATGCATATGCACAATGAGAATTGGAATTTGGGAGAGAAAGAGTACATACCCCTCCGCGGCCGGGTCCCGGTCCGCGGCGCGTCTGCGCTTATGTGCCGCTGGCCCGATATCGACCTGCAGCCTGGTCCGATACCAGGAGGAGCAGGGGGCGCGACTCGGAAGAGGAGTAAATGTCGCGCGACGTCGTAGGTACGCGGTGGCTGCGTGACAGTGGCAGTGGCAGCGGCAGCGAATCGCACGCTGTCTGCCCAGAGAGTCGCCAGTCGCGGCATGGCGTTCGTTCTGCGAGGACAACGATCGGACAGCGGATCTGGTCGCAGACCGTGACGGGGCTGGTGCAGCGGACGCGAAAGTGGAGGCGGCTCAACTCGCCCTCTGCGCGAGCGTGCACCTCGCTCGCGTCTCCCGTCGACGCATCGGCCGCTCGCTCGCTCGATCGCTCGCCCGCCTCGACCAAGACAGCATCCAGATAATTTTAGAGTCGCGCACAAATTGCCAGGCCCCGTCCATTCCAAGGAAAGCAAGGTTCCTGGCGCCCTCGGCCCCTGGGCCCTGGGGCGGCCGTTTCACGCTTCGTGTCTGACCCGTTTCCCTCGATTCCCTCCAGCCCTGGCCCTGGCACGGGCTGGCACTCTGCTGGCTGCTGGCTGCTGGCTGCTGGCTGCTCAGTGGCAGCGTATCAGCGACAGCCAGTCGGGTGACGGCAGGCTGCAAAGCGTCAGCGTGCACGAAGCTCGGCTCCACAGTGGTGCTGTAAGGCCAGCCATGCGCCATGCGGGACACGAGCACGTGCGCGTCTCGCATACATCAATATACATTAAATATAAACATTCATGTGCGCTGGATCGCTGTAAACATGTGCACATGTGCATATAGCGTGCTTCCAAGGTCTGATTGCAATGTCGAGGAGATGAGATAACATGACCTGTACTGGAGCTAGAGGCGGTAGCGAGTGGTATTCTTGTCCGATTTTCTGTATCAATTTGTTTGTCTGGTTTTCATTTTATTTTTCATCTATTTTCCGTTTATTTTCCCCCATCTCTCTCTCTCTCTCTTTCTCGTTGTGTTATTTGATGCATTCTGTGTCGTCCTCGTGCATTCTGTCAGCTATTGTCTCCTGCGCTGCCTAGCTGGCTGCTGTTGGAGCTGCTTTGAACTCTGGGCGTCAGAGAACGTTGTGCCGAGCGGCGTGTCCCTGCGCGCTGCGGCCTGCGCATTGTTTGTCTCCACACGTCGTTGCCCGCAGCTACTTGCTATCGATAATAGGTGCCCCAGCTAGACGAGAATAGAACAGCGGATGCGCACACGGAGCAGCCAACTGCACGCCAGTGGCGATGCTTGGACACACGCCCCGCTTGGACTCGGAAGGGGGCCTGCCTCGCCAGCACAGGGCCGCGGCCGGTCTACCACAACCCGAGTGCCCTCGGCTCTTGGAGGCCTTGAGTACACATGGATAGTACCTGTCCCTCTGTCCAGATGGCGACCCTCTGTCCAGCTGGTGACTGCCTCGAACATGACTGAGATGCACAGACAGATTGCCAGCAGCCCTGGGAGAGCCGCTTGTCTGTATCCTCCGATGTGGACATTCCTGCATCATCCGCTTCCTGCTACTTTCATTTGCTTGTCGACTACCTGCCCTATATGCTCCCCTCTGCCACTGCTCTAGAGGTCGCACGAGCAGCCCTTGATCTGCGCCATGGTGCCGGGGGGGAACTGCCGCATGTATGCGTCGAGCTCGGCGGTGACTGTTGGTCCGCCGCAGGCCTCCATCTGCTGCTCCCAGTCGGCGCGGACCTGGGCGCGCCACGCGGGGTCGGCCGCGGCGCGGACGCCGAGCGCGGCAATGGACGTGGCGGACCGCAGCGCGGCGGCGGCCGACGACAAGAGCCCCGTGCCCTGCGCGTACGTGTTCGAGTGCGGGAAGTCGCCGGGCGCGAGGTCCGGGAGCTCAAACACGGGGTGCAGCGCAGGGACGCGGTACGTGACGTCGCCAAAGTCGGTCGTGCCCGGCTGGTACAGGTTTTCAAAGTAGCTGTCGTCCGGCCACGCGGCGGCGCACACGTGCTGGTGGTAGGCCGCGAGCGCGCCGCTCTGCTGCGTGTCATAGTACAGGATCTCGCGGCGGATCTCGTAGGAGCACCCGTGGGCGTCGCCGCCCGCGCGCAGCGTCGCGAGCATGCGCTTCATGAGCGCGAGCGCCTCGGCGGCCGTCGGCGCGCGCACGCCCACCTGCAGGCTCGCGCTCGACGGGATCACATTCGCGCTCCACCCCTCGGACCCCTTGAGCGTGCAGTAGATGCGGTGCGTGTCGGGGATCTGCTGCCGCAGGAGCGCAATGTTCATGTACGCGCTCACCGCCGCGTCGAGCGCGTTGATGCCCTTGGACGGCGCCGCCGCCGCGTGCGCCGACGCGCCAGTGTACTCGCACGTAAACGCCGACGCGCACGCCATGACCGGCACGCCCTGCGCGCGCCCCGAGCCCATCGGGTGCGTCCTGCCGTCAGCGCTGCTGCTGCTGCTGCAACTCACATCATGCACACGTCCATTTCGTCGTACGCGCCCTTCTTCACCAGGTAGCACTTGCCGCCGCCGGCCTCCTCGGCGGGCGTGCCGAGGAGGACCACCTTGCCCGGGACGTTTGCGCGCTTGAGCGCGTTGGCGGTACCGATCGCCGCGGCCATGCCCGCGATCGCAATAAGGTTGTGCCCGCACGCGTGCCCGACGTGCCGCAGCGCGTCCACTGCCCGTCAGCCCCGCCTGCAGGGACACCCACTCTCAGAGTTGAAGCCAATCACAGCGCCGCCGGTGCCGTGCTCGAACACCGCCTCCCACGCCGTGTCGAACCCGTACGCGTGGCGCGTGACGGCCCAGCCGGCCTTCTCCATGTACGCAGTACACGCGTCGTGCGCAATGTGCTCCTCCCACGCGAGCTCGGGGTTGTTGTACAGGTGCGTCGAGACGGCGTGCAGCGAGTCGAGCAGGCCGTTGATGTCCGCCTCGATCTCCGCGAGCGCGCCGCGCGTGAGGCCGCCAGACGGCTCGAGCAGGTCGGTCGTGGTCATGTCGGGTGTCTGTCTGTGTCTGTGTCTGTGTCTGTGAGTTGTCTCGGTAGTGCTGCCGTCGTCGTCTTTTATATCTCTCTCCGTGTCATCGCGATCGAGCACCACCGCAGCGCCGATACCCGTATACCCGCAGAGCAGCAATGTGGGAGAGCAGAGAAACAACACCGCAGCCCCGCACTGCCTGGATCTCTGGAAACTCGAGAACCAACCTCCGGATGTATTACTTCCGGAATCCTCTCCCCAGCACCTGGCCCAGTGCCCCGCTCTGCCTGCCGCGCTGGGCTCCGCGGGCTCCACGGTGGGCATGCACATGTGCCCGCAGCGCGTGCGAGCACTGGCCGGCGGACTGCGACGAGGTGTTGCAGTAGGTGGCCCGCCGGCAGCAGGATGTACGGATGTGTCGGTGGGCTTGGACGGCGGCAGCGTGTGCACGCTCTGCGCCGCATGCTGGAGGTTGAAGGACGAGGGGGGATGGGGGGCGCGGGGATACGAGCGTCTGCGCGTGCTCGCCGCGCCCGGCGCCCGACGAGACCGCCGCTGACGGAGACGGCCGTCGACGGGTTCTCGTCCTCGCTGTATCTGTCGTATGTGGCGGTTGCTCGTCCAGTGGAGGGCTGTGGTCGGGTCAGCCAGAGTACTGCCACTGTCCGCAGTTGTCGCTGCTGTGGCAGCTGCAGTCTGTATCTACCAGGGCGGAGAGTCTCACTGGATCGCACCGCGGCACACGGGCTGCCCGTCGCCGACCGGACACATGGGCATTCGCCGCCACTTGGCCGTCGTCGATCTCGTGATACTGCAAGCAGACCGCGGACCACCGACTGCAGGTCTCGGAAACTCCGGGTGGAGCTGCCCGCTGGCGGCTCTGGGCTGCCTCCAAGCATGCATGCCCGGAGCTGGCGGGAGTCGCCTCTCGCCGCAGTCCACGATACCCAGTACCAGGGACCAGCCAGTTGTTGACGCCTAGACTAGCAGCCGGGCGACAACGAGCTGATGCTGGGATACTGGTCCGAGCTTTACACGCCGCAGGGGGACGACAGCGTCGGCTCTCGGCAACTAGGCTAGCATTGATACATGATACTGCCCGCCCGATACGCGCCGCTGGCCATTCAGTAATGAAAGGATCTCGCGAATCCCCCGGATCGCCATGCCGCGCCGCGCAGATACCTTTCAGACGTGCGTGCGGGAGAGGAGATACCCCGCACCCCGCACCGGGCCCCGCGGCCCGGGTGTCGTGCGCACCACGCGACCCGGCACGCTCGCCCGTCCTGGGCTGTCGTTCTGTCCTGGGCGTCCTGGCGGCTTATCGCGCGCACCGGGAATCGGCCTATCTCCGCCACACTCGGCGCGGACAGGCAGCGCTGATAGCTTGTGCGTATCAGCATCGGCGTGTTGGCCTATCGGCCAGTCGGAGCGCGGGCAGGTGCGGCGGTGGCGGCGGCTTGGCTTGGGCTCGGGCCGTTCTTGGCGTAGCTGCGAGCCGTGCGCGCGGGGGTCGAACGCAGAAGGAGGCAGTCAGCGGTCAGTGGGCAGAGGACAGTGGACGGTGGGCATGAACAGCGAGCATTGAGCGGTGAACAGTATGGTGAACGGTGAACAGTGCACAGGGCTGATGTTGTTGTCGTGCGGTGTGTTCGTGCAGTCGTTGTGGTGGGTGTGGTGACAGCGCCAAACTAGCTCGGTGTCCACCGAGCACTGCTCGTTCCTGTAATTCGATCTCTGCCGAGTGCATGGGCCGGCAGTGGACGCGCAGTGCGCAGAGAGTACGGTGGTCGCCGCCGACACATACCGAGGAATGTGGGGCTAAACTAACTCTGTTGCAAGGCAAAACTCGTCCGCCCTCCAAAGTCCGCGCTCGGAGCGGACATTCAAGGTCCAGTCTGCTCCAAGCTGCGCGGTACGGTCACGCGACGACGAGACTTTGGAACAAGCAGCGAGCTCGCGAGCTCGGCTTTATGGTACGGGTGCGGGACGGGAGGCGGGTGCCGTTGTCGGTCCGAGGAGAGTAATACTCGGCGTGTCAGTGGCTGTTGTTGGTGGGTGGGACAAGTCAGGGAGACCGACACATTAGTTTCTGCGAGGTGTTCCGAGTGGCAGTGGCATATAGACTGCGTGTGTCGGGTGAATCAATCTCCTCCTCACCATGCCACACCTGTACACCCACCACAGTGGCACAGTGGCACAGTGGCACAGTGGCACAGTGGCACACGAGGTACTGACGTCGACGTGGGTACGTGGATGTGTGTGGAAGTGTGTGTCTGTGATCGGCAGAGAGGATGTGTTCATTAGCCAGCCGGGTATCATCACACCGGCCGGTGGGAGACACGTCACTCGGGTGTAGTGGTGACCGGAAGAGTCTTGTACCCGGTCCGCTCCGTTGTCTGCTGCTTGCTTCCGTGGGGGCCCACCCAGTCAATGAACGCGATAAGGCTTGGAGTGGCTATCAGTAGCAGTCATCGACCAATCACAGACGCGGGAGCCAATTACGGGATGGGTAGATGGATTCAAAACTGGCCAATTCTCACTGGCTACGCGGGACTGCACTGGACGCTGGACGCAAGGGGGAATTGATTGGATTCACACATTCAAACCGTGGCCTGGGCTGGCTGGGCTGGGCTGGCTCCCTCCATGACGCTCGACCATCGTCGCCTTCCTTCCCTTCCTTCCTTCCGGGTGGTGACCCACCCACCCACCCACCCACCCCCCGGCATCCAAAAAAACCAGATAGCCAGATCACCCACCCCAATGCATCTCTTTCTTGCTTTCTCTCCCCCCTACTCTCTCTCTCTACATCATCCACTCTCTCTCTACATTGCACCACTACCACTTGCACGCCAGAGCTCTACCACGACCCAATAACCACTACTAAACACAGAGGCCGCAGCCTCAACAGTAGCCTCACCGTGAGAACTCGTCCCCCAGGCTCCACGCTCACACCCCAGCCCTAGAAAGCCCCCCCCCCCCCCGCTCACTGCCATGTGTGGTGTCGGCTTCATCTGCCACATCAAGGGCCATGGCAACCACAAGATTGTGAGCGATGCACGCAGCATCCTCTGCAACATGACCCACCGTGGCGCCACCGGCGCCGATGCACGCGACGGTGACGGCGCCGGCGTCATGACAGGCATCCCCCACGAGTTTTTTGCCCGCGAGTGCCCTCACTCGTTCTCCGCAGAGCTCCCCGCCGAGGGCCACTACGCCGTCGGAAACGTCTTTCTCTCAAAGACAGAGTATGCTTCGCAAAAGGACACTTTTGAGGGTATCGCAAGGAGCCTCGGTCTCCGCACCCTCGGCTGGCGTCTCGTCCCCACCGACAACTCGATCCTCGGCCCCGCCTCCAAGAGCAAGGAACCCCGCATCATGCAGCCTTTCATAGTCCTCGAGTCCCACTACGGCACCGGGCAGCAATCCGCCGACGGCCCCTTTGACGAGGCCCACTTCCAGCGCCAGCTCTACGTTCTCCGCAAGCAGTCCACCCACAGGATGTAAGTGTTATCTAGGATGTGGCGGCAGGGTTTTTACTCACTTTCCCTAGTGGCCTCAAGTCGGGTTACTACATCTGCTCCCTTACTCCCTCGACAATCATCTACAAGGGCCAGCTCTCCCCCGTTCAGGTCTACAACTACTTTCACGACCTCAACCACGCTCTCTATGCGTCCCACTTTGCCCTCGTGCACTCGCGTTTCTCCACAAACACCTTCCCCTCATGGGACCGCGCCCAGCCTATGCGCTCCTGCGCCCACAACGGTGAGATCAACACCGTCATGGGCAACAAGAACTGGATGCGCGCCCGTGAGGGCCACCTCAAGTCGGAAAAGTTTGGCGACGAGCTCGAGCTGCTCTACCCCATTGTCGAGGCCGGCGGCTCCGACTCGGCTGCATTTGACAACGTCCTCGAGCTTCTCGTCGTCAACGGCGTCCTCACCCTCCCTGAGGCCGTCATGATGATGGTCCCTGAGGCCTGGCAGAACAATGACCTCATGGAGCCCGAGAAGAAGGCCTTTTACCAGTGGGCCGGCTGTCTCATGGAGCCCTGGGACGGCCCCGCCCTCTTTACCTTTTCCGACGGCCGCTTCTGCGGTGCCAACCTCGACCGCAACGGTCTCCGCCCCTGTCGCTTTGTCATCACCCGCGACGACATTATGGTCTGCGCCTCCGAGGTCGGCACCATTACCATCGAGCCCGAGCGCATCATCTCAAAGGGCCGTCTCAAGCCTGGCCGTATGCTGCTGGTTGACACCAAGGAGGGTCGTGTCGTCGACGACCGCGAGCTCAAGCTCACCACCGCCCGCCGCCAGCCCTTTGCCTCGTGGCTCGAGTCGCAGGCTATGCGTCTCCCCGAGGCCGTTCGCCGCGTTGCGCGCCACAACGACATTGAGGTCAAGCTCGACACTACCACCCTCGCCAACGACCCCAGGCTTCTGGCCTTTGGCTTTACTCTCGAGCAGCTCTCGATGCTCATGCTGCCCATGGTCCAGGAGGGCCACGAGGCCCTTGGCTCCATGGGTAACGACTCGGCGCTCGCCTGCATGTCCACCACGGCGCGCAGCGTCTACGAGTACTTTCGCCAGCTCTTTGCTCAGGTCACCAACCCCCCTATCGACCCGATCCGCGAGTCGATTGTCATGTCGCTCGAGACCATGGTCGGCCCCGAGGGCAACCTCCTCGAGATGCGCGCTACCCAGTGCCACCGTCTCCACCTCAAGTCGCCTATCCTCTCTATCCAGGAGATGAACGCCATTAAAAACTTCCAGGAGGCTTACGCCGACTGGCAGACTCTTGTCATTGACATTACCTTTGACAAGGGCGAGGGCCTTCCTGGCTACCGCAACGCCCTCGAGCGCGTCCGCCAGGAGGCACTCGCTGCGGTCAACTCGGGCTACAAGATCCTCGTCCTCTCGGACCGCGCCACCGGCCCCAACCGTGTGCCCCTGTCGGCCATCCTCGGCGTCGGCGGTGTCCACCATTTCCTCGTCTCGCAAAAGAAGCGCTCCGACGTGGCAATCATGGTCGAGACCGCCGAGGCGCGCGAGGTCCACCACATGTGTGTTCTCGCCGGCTACGGTGCCGACGCCATCTGCCCCTGGCTCCTCATGGAGATGATCTACAAGATTGAGCGCGAGGGCCTCGCCAAGAATGACCAGTCTGCCCAGCAGCTCATTGACAACTACAAAAAGGCAAACGAGGAGGGTATCCTCAAGGTTCTGTCCAAGATGGGTGTGTCCACCCTCGCTTCGTACAAGGGTGCACAGCTCTTTGAGGCGCTCGGTCTCCACGAGGAGGTCGTCAGCGAGTGCTTTGTCGGCACTGCCTCCCGCGTCCAGGGCGCCACCTTTGAGCTCCTCGCCATGGACGCGTTCGAGTTCCACGAGCGCGCCTGGCCCTCACGCGACATTGTCCGCATCCCCGGTCTCCCCGAGTCGGGCGAGTACCACTACCGCCAGGGTGCCGAGATGCGCATCAACGACCCCGTGTCCGTGGCCTCGCTCCAGGACGCCGTCCGCGAAAAGAACCAGCGTGCCTACGACACGTACTCGAAAAACTCGCACGAGTCGATCAAGCGCGGCACCCTCCGTGGTCTCCTCGAGTTTAACTTTGAGAACGCCGAGCCCGTTCCGATCGACCAGGTCGAGCCGTGGAACGAGATTGTCCGCCGTTGTGTTACCGGTGCCATGTCGTACGGCTCCATCTCGATGGAGGCGCACACGACGCTCGCCATTGCAATGAACCGTCTCGGCGGCAAGTCCAACACTGGTGAGGGTGGTGAGGACGCGGAGCGTTCCATCCCCATTCCTGGCCCCGGCGCGTCGCAGGAGAACGGCGGCTACACCCACGCCATGGACCTCCTCCCCGCCTGGGACTCGCGCCGTTCGGCCATCAAGCAGGTCGCCTCGGGCCGTTTCGGTGTCACCTCAAACTACCTCGCCGACTCGGACGAGCTCCAGATCAAGATGGCCCAGGGTGCCAAGCCCGGAGAGGGCGGAGAGCTCCCCGGCCACAAGGTCTCCAACTCGATCGGCCGCACTCGTCACTCGACCCCCGGTGTCACCCTCGTGTCGCCTCCCCCCCACCACGACATTTACTCGATCGAGGACCTCAAGCAGCTCATCTACGACCTCAAGTCGGCGAATCCCCGCTCGCGCGTGTCTGTCAAGCTGGTGTCCGAAGTCGGTGTCGGTGTTGTCGCATCCGGTGTCGCAAAGGCCAAGGCCGATCACATTACTATTTCCGGCCACGACGGCGGAACTGGTGCCGCCAAGTGGACGTCCATCAAGTACGCCGGTCTCCCCTGGGAGCTTGGTCTCGCCGAGACCCACCAGACGCTCGTCCTCAACGACCTCCGCGGTCGTGTTACCGTCCAGACCGACGGCCAGATCCGTACCGGTCGCGACATTGCCATCGCTACGCTGCTCGGTGCCGAGGAGTGGGGCTTTGCCACCACCCCTCTTATCGCCATGGGCTGTATCATGATGAAGGCGTGCCACAAGAACACGTGCCCCGTCGGTATCGCCACCCAGGACCCCCTGCTCCGCGCCAAGTTTGCCGGACAGCCCGAGCAGGTCATCAATTTCTTCTACTACATTATCGAGGAGCTCCGCGGCATCATGGCCAAGCTTGGTATCCGCACCATCAACGAGATGATTGGTCGCGCCGACCTCCTCCGTGTCGACGAGGACCTCCGCACCCCCAAGACCCAGCACCTCGACCTCGCGCCGATCCTCAAGCCCGCGCACCTCCTCCGAAAGGACGTTGCCACGTACCGCGTTCGTCCCCAGGACCACAAGCTTTATGTTCGCCTCGACAACAAGTTTATCGACGAGGCCGAGCCCGCTCTCACCAAGGGTCTCCCTGTGGAGATTGACTGCGACGTTGTCAACACCGACCGTGCTCTCGGCACCACCCTCTCGTACCACGTCTCGAAGCGCTACCAGGAGGCTGGCCTCCCCCGCGACACTATCCGCATCAACATGAAGGGCTCTGCCGGTCAGTCGCTCGGCGCCTTCCTTGCTCCCGGCATCACCATCGAGCTCGAGGGAGACGCAAACGACTATGTCGGCAAGGGTCTCTCTGGCGGTCGCCTCATTGCCTACCCCCCGAAGAACTCTTCGTTCAAGGCCGAGGAGAACATTATCATCGGCAACGTGTGCTTCTTTGGTGCCACTTCTGGACACGCGTTCATTCGCGGCATTGCCGCCGAGCGCTTTGCGGTTAGGAACTCTGGTGCCACTCTTGTCGTCGAGGGCACCGGCGACCATGGCTGCGAGTACATGACTGGCGGTCGCGTCGTCGTCCTCGGTCTCACTGGCCGCAACTTTGCCGCCGGCATGTCGGGAGGTATCGCCTATGTTCTCGACACTGCCCACTCGTTTGCCCCCAAGTGCAACATGGGCACCGTCGAGCTCGGCAAGGTCGAGAACCCCCAGGAGATTGCCGAGCTGCGGACTCTCATCGAGGAGCACCGCCACTACACTGGCTCGGAGATTGCCGACAAGGTCCTCCGCAACTTTCACCACATGCTCCCCATGTTCGTCCGCGTCATGCCCCTCGACTACAAGCGCGTCCTTGAGGAGCAGGCTGTCCTCGCCGCCGCGGCCAAGAAAAAGGCCTCGGTCATCGACCTCATCCCCTCGCAGACCGCCTCGCAGGTCGACCTCGTCGCGACCGGCTTCGACCCCCTCCTTCCCCGCAACATGTCGACGCTCACAATCTCCACCCCCAAGCCCCTGGTCTCTGCTCCCCCCTCGCCCCGCCCCGAGCCCTCGGTCCTTGACATGGAGGACTCGATGGTCGACGAGGAGCAGGCCAAGACCAAGGCCGTCAAGTTTGACAAGGTCCGCGGATTCATGAAGTACAAGCGTCTCAACGAGACGTACCGCCCCGCCCGCAAGCGTGTCAAGGACTGGGCCGAGATCTCGACGCGTCTCTCAAAGGTCGAGCTCAAGCAGCAGACGGCCCGCTGCATGGACTGCGGCATCCCCTTCTGCTCGTCCAACGAGGGCTGCCCCATCTCCAACGTCATCCCCAAGTTTAACACGCTCGTGTTCGAAAACGATATGAAGGGCGCCTGGGAACGTCTCATGATGACCAACAACTTCCCCGAGTTTACCGGCCGCGTCTGCCCCGCGCCGTGCGAGACGGCCTGTGTGCTGGGCATCAACGAGCAGCCCGTCGGCATCAAGTCGGTCGAGGCCGCGATCATCGACAACGCCTGGGAAAAGGGATGGATGGTCCCCCGTCCGCCCGCCGTCCGCACCGGCAAGACCGTCGCCATTATCGGCTCCGGCCCCGCCGGTCTCTCCGCCGCCGACCAGCTTAACAAGGCCGGCCACACCGTTACTGTCTATGAGCGCCACGACCGTGTTGGTGGTTTGGTGAGTGGCGTTTTTCTTTTTTTTCTCCTCTTTTTCTTTCCTTTTTTCATTATATCTCGCTATCGTAGATAAAGCTAACATACAGCTCCAATATGGCATMSMYGSYATGAAGTTRGACAAGAAAATTGTGGAGCGTCGTGTGCAGCTGATGGCTGACGAGGGCGTCAAGTTTGTCACCAACGCACATGTCGGCACCAACATCGACCCCCTCGACATCAAGGCCCAGAATGACGCCCTCATCATCGCCACGGGTGCTACATGGCCCCGTGACCTCAAGATGCCTGGCCGCGAAACGCCAGGCATCGAGTTTGCCATGAACTTCCTCGGCGCCAACACAAAGTCCCTCCTCGACTCGAACCTCGAGGACGGCAAGTACATCAGTGCCAAGGGCAAGGACGTTATTGTTATTGGTGGTGGCGACACTGGCAACGACGTGAGTAGAGACAAACCCCATGCTTCGTCCTTGTCGGTCTTCTTGCTGACGTCTCAGTGTATCGGTACCAGCATGCGTCACGGCGCAAAGAGCGTCACCAACTTTGAGCTGCTCCCCGAGCCTCCTCAAACGCGCGCCGCCTCCAACCCATGGCCTACTTACGCCCGTATTAAGCGCACCGACTACGGTCACCAGGAGGTTGCCGCCCACACCCTCAAGGACCCCCGCGAGTACTGCATCAGCACCAAGCGCTTCGTAGTCGAGGATGGTGTCCTCAAGGGCGTGGACACGATCAAGGTGGAATGGGAGAACGTCAACGGCCAGTGGAAGATGGAGGAAGTCAAGGGCTCGGAGAAGTTCTACCCTGCGGATCTCATCCTTCTCGCCCTCGGTTTCCTCGGCCCCGAGAAGACCCTTATTGAACAGCTCAGCGTCAAGCAGGACGCGCGCACCAACATCGCCACCCCCGCTGGAAAGTACTCGACCAACGTTCCAGGTGTCTTTGCAGCTGGTGACTGCCGCCGCGGACAGTCGCTCATCGTCTGGTAAGCACCCTCAGGTCCGCTCCCGCTCCCATGCTAATTGCCCAGGGGCATCAACGAGGGACGTCGTACCGCCGCCGAGGTCGACGCGTACCTCATGGGGGACACCCGTCTCCCCATCCAGAGCGGCATCCCGAAGCGTTCGTGGATTGCGCCCAAGGTTACCCACCCGCTCAACGGCACCAACCTCCACGCGAGCGTCGCGAGCGCCGAGTCGTCCGACATCGGCACCGACGACCTGAGTCTCCTCTCGTCGCCCGTGACTGTTGCCGCGTAGCGGCCCAAACGTGCATATGCACATAACAAGTAGACCAAGACCCGTTCCTCGTTCGTTTGTTCGGCTGTTTCGTGCGTTTCATGTGCCATCGTCGAACAGCTAGAGGAGCCCGCCTACACTCGTGGCGTGCGCGACACTCGCGGGTATAAGAGTAAAGATGAGGAGAAGAAGAGAGTTGTACATGCAGTTCCCCGAGAGCGGGAACTGATTGCTATGCAGGATCGTCCTTTATTCGTGCAAGGCAGAGCGACGAGAGATCCACAGAGAGTGCATCAGAGAACATACAAGCCACTAAAGGTATGAAGAGGGGTAGCAGCGTGCTAGCTAGTGCCCGGGGGCGGAGGAACACGGACGACGAGAGGCTTTGTGGTGGCAGCGAGGAACGATTGGTAGCGACTGAGGACGAACCGGATCCACCGTTGTGGAGGACATGGCGGATTTCGGGAGGCGCGTGAACTTTGACAATACACACGCCGCGACGGGCGCCCAAAGGAGAAGAGAGTACTGGCGGAGACGGCCAACAGCGAGAGGAGCAGAGACGAGGGAACAGCGAGTCGGCGAGCCGGGCGGAGCAGGCGCGCGGAGCGGAGGGCGTTGAGTCGCGCGGCGCCGGCAACGATTGGTGATGTCGGGGCAATGGCGCGCGTACACCGGCTCCACGACACTCAAAACTTGAGGACCTTGGCCATGCCCTCAACCATGCGGAGCGCGGCCGCGTAGGCCCGGTACTCGGACGGGAGCTCGGCGAGCAGGGCTTCCAGCGCCTCGGCGGCGGCGGGGAGCGTGTCAAAGAATCCCCTGCAGCGCGCAAACCGATCGTGCGCACGGAGATGGGGGCACAAGACCTGCAGAACGCCCAAGAACGGGGCAAGGTCGCCAGTGAGGGTGTGCAGGACCTCCATCTGTGCGAGGTCCACGGTACGAATACCGGCAGGACGCAAAGCCAACTTGTCGCCGACGTCGCCCATGATGATTCGGCGCCGGAAGTACGTGGTGAAGCTGTCGAACGGGGGGGAAACGTCTTCACCGTCTCCGACGATAGTGTGCTCGTACGCACGCACAAACGCCCTCTGCATCAGCGACTTCCACTCGGGCGCTGGGAGGAGGAGAGACTGCTCGGGCGTGTCCAGACCCAACGCGTCGAGTGCGGTGCCGAGCTCGGTGGCGAGGTGGCCCGTCTCCTCCGTGAGCCGCTCTCCGAGGGCCGGCGGAGGAGTCCATCCCAGGCGTCCGGGCAGCTGCGGCAGGAGGAAGAGCCAGTGGGAGTGGAGCACAGGCTTCGGCTGACGCGGCGGAGCGAAGAACTTGACCTGGCCACGGTCGGTCTCCTGCGAGAGCGCATAGCGGTGCGCTTGGACGGCGGCAACAAGGTCGGTGAGACCACCAAACACCCGGATGTGGTTGTGGCCGAGGGGCGCGTGCAGGAGCCAGTAGAGGCAGCGCGCGCTGACTCCCAGGAAGTTCTGGAATGCGCGCCGCGCCGCGGTGGCGGACGGCTCGTCCTCGACCTTGGCGGACTTGTCAGTTGTGAGGGCGGTCCGTCCATCCTGGGCCTTGTCAAAGGCGTAGCGCGCGGTGTGCGAGAGGTAGTTGTCGAACGCGACAACAACCGAAGGCTCGAGAGGGTTCTCAAGGCCATGCGGGTTGCGACCAGACACTGTACTTGACACGAACGGACGGGGCCCTCGGCGTGAAGGACGGCAGCCCTCGTTGGCGTGTCGATGCCGAGCAGCCCGGCAAACGAGTCGACGATTTGTCGTACTCGGGGAGGCGTCCTTGAAAGAACAACGAATCGTCGTCGTCGTCGTCGTCTTCGTCGTCGTTGTCCCCATCGTTGTCGTCAATCTTCTCGTCGGGGAGGCGGAACATTGGGTTGTCCCCGTTGTTTCCGAGAGGAACGATGAAGACGATAAACCACGCGGGGACAACTCGGTTGACAAAGATGGACTTTACCACTTTACCATTGCGTCGCATTCGTCCCGTGGACGGATACTACCGGGCACTTCGCTGCGGGGCTCAGACTTTCTTACAGAAAAAGAAGAGTGAGGGAAAGCTGGCCCTCGCGCTCTGCTCGTACATCGTAAGGGAGTCGAACCCCTGCCGCGTCGATGGCAACGACGCATGATACCGTTTCACSWAYSATGTCGWTGWTCWCGCTGACGGGGAGGGCCCTGAGGACGCAATGATAGCATGTCCAGGCTCATGCTGTCACCGCTGCTGTGCCGTTAGCAGTGTCGTGGCGGATCGCTAGGAAGACATGCCAGATTCCCACCTCACGGGAACGTACACGGAGAGCGCCACCGTCGTTTGCAGCAACTCACAGAGGGCAAACCATCGATGTGGCCGATCGCAATTCGTGAGTGGCAGAAAGACGTCCAAGTGCCACATTCATCAAAATTCCATTCCTTCCTTCCACACCATTCATTGCGTCCTGTCACCACCCAGCTWATCCTYCYMKWTGSTAYCACTACTGAGAAGAAAAAGGACACAGCCTACAGATGCTTAGCTGTCTGTATGCGTCGACAACGGCATGATTCGAACATGCGCTCCCGAAGGAAATTGATTTCGAGTCAATCGCGTTAACCACTCCGCCACGTTGCCTGGTGTTCGTGACGTTTTTCTTCCTTGGGCGCCGGACTGAGGCAGTAGTTGGGTTAGTGTGGAGAAGAATCATGGCCTGAGTAGACCGGACAGAGCTGCAGAGATTGCGGACACCTAGAGGTTGAAAATCTGGCAGACGGAAGGTGATGAAAGGCGCAGTACAACCCCGTGTCATCCGGGTCGGAGTTGCCTCTGCAGGTCACTTGCCAGGTCGGTTCATGGGGATAGGCCACAATTCCAACGGGTCCCAGCAATCGCCACGGCCAGAGAGGCTGAGGAGGGCCCTTCCAAAAGGCTCTGTCCCCGAGCAAAAGGAAGCTCGCGCTGTCACGCTCGCTGCTTCTCCGCCAGGGAGTCGAACCCTGCTCTAGCGTGATCTCTATGAGAGACGCTTATACTAACCGATATACTAGCGAAGAGGCTTAACAGAGGTTGCTGAACGCCTCTCGCGTCGACGAGCAGACGTTTAATCTAATCAGCACCCAAAGGGCCTTTGTTGTTCGTCGTGGCGGATCACCAAAGTGTGGAGGCTCTTTGGATCCTCATTTTGGCGTCCCTATATACGAAAGAGGCTCAGCGACGTCCGTTGAGGATACCCCTGATTCTCACAGTTCTCTCCCCACCATTGTTGTCTCTGAGCATAAAGAACTGACCGTTAGAGACGGCAACGAAGCTGAGAGTCGAGTGCATATCAGCGGCGAGATGGCCGAGCGGTCTAAGGCGCTGTGTTAAGGTGTTACAACCTCCGCAGTCTTCGGACGTGGGTTCGAATCCCACTCTCGTCAAAAGAGGATTAGCTTCCTCCCAAGCCACCTTTTTCTGTCTCTGGGTGAGCATTGGCAGGCGCTGTGGGAGCGAGAAGGATGGTGGGATTGGTCCCGGGCAGTGTCGAGGAGTGAATTTGAATGTGGCAGTTCGCCACGCGCCTGGTTACCTGGCTACTCGGCGCGTTTGTCTCCAGGGTTTCCAAGCTGATTAAGTATGGAATGCAAGTTGCAAACGTTTTGCGAGACTTGCAAGGAGGTACATGTACTGTCTGTGACGTTTGACAGCGGCACCTGACTGACGTCCACAAGAAAGGGCAGCCGAAGGATGACAGGATGGCAAACTCTGCCGAGGGGTAGGGCCTTCTTGCTCTATCTGATAATGTCCTCTCCCCTGCTATGCGGTTGGGAAGGCACTTGGTTGTGTTACAGACAACAGAAGGACTGCAGAGCAGAAGACATGACTGACGCCAACTTGTGGCGGTTCCACGAGGATCCTTAACATCGAGTTCTTGTTCGTATAACGGTAACATATAATCGAATGACGTGGTTCCAGGACCGGCCGGTTTTGGTCCCACCACCCCAGCCAGGACCAGTCCCAGGTCCATTTGATTTTTTCGGCCGGCCATTATCACCTGGTGGCGCAACCTCCACCCCCTCCACCACTCCACCCCTCAACCTCCACCCCTCCACCATCTTGCATCGTTTCACTCATCTCGCATCGTTTCACTGCACCTCAATCCACTGCACTCCACCATCACTGGCAACTGCACCGATTGGGTACACACGCATACAAATACATTGTCCTGTCCCCTCTATCGTACATCTACCTGGTCCCCGAACACCTCCCGCAGCTTAGATGCTGCGGAGGTGCTCCTTCGCGCGCTCGTACGCCGCGTGGGCCGTCGAGCCGCGGGCCTCGCCCTTGAGCGCCGCACCAGCGAGGTGGTGGACGTCGGCGGCATGCATGTCGCGAGCCGAGGACGGCTTGGCGCTGCATGGCCGGGTCTTACAGGCGAAGCACTTCACCGCGGACTGTTAAAGGTTAGTGAGTCTCAATGAAGCTGGTCAATGAAGCCGGAAGGACAACTTACGTGCTCCAGGATGAAGAAGCAGGCGCGGACACGCCTGCTTCGGCAGTTCGCGCACTGCCGCTGCTGGGGGAGCTGGACCCCATTGGCGTCGGGCGGGGCCAGCACCTCGGGGTCAAGGAAGAGCGACACGGAGTCGGGTGACATCCGCGCCGCAGCAGCAAAGGCGGCCTGAGGGTGGATTAGCACTACTGAGTCCCTCAGACAAATCGAGCTCGAATCACCTCCATTCAGATACTCACAACAAACATGGCCTCATCGGGGCTGACGAAATGGCCCGAGGCAAGGCGGTGGGGGGCACCAGCGGTGGCGCCGCAAGGCTTGATCGTCAGGGTGTGGACGACGACCAGGAGCTTGAACTGCTCGAACGAGGCCGAGCCGTGGTTGGAGTTTACGCGGGCAATAATGCCCGGCGCGTTGAGCGGGTAGAGCTCCTCGGCGGCGGCCTCGAAGTCGTCCTGCGAGCAGTTGCGGTTGGCCTGGCACCAACCCTCCAGCGGTCCAGGCCCATAGTTGACGAACCACTCCGGCTTGTGACACCGGATGTGGTCGGGGAGGTGGGCCCAACGGTCGGTGCCTTCGGTGGGGAGGATGGGGGGGGGGA
>PQXP01000588.1:0-12502 GCA_002973495.1 Apiotrichum akiyoshidainum
GGCGGCAGGCGGCGGCAGCTGGTGGCGGCGGCAGGCCGCAGCAGGAGGCTGGCGCGCTGGCGCGCTGGCGCGGCGAGAGAGCGGAATGCCGTGCTGGACACTGCATGCGCATTCCGCATTCCGCATTCCGCACAGCGGCGGCTCGCGCCAGTGGCGGACGCGGACATTCCGGTGACGACGCCATGCCGTTTCCATGCTGCTCCTTGTCCGGACCCCGCACGGGGCATACAGGCCGCCGTGCCCGTGCACAGCGAGCGTGTTAGTGGTGCGGGGGAGACTGGACATGCACCAGTGTCCTGCCGTGGCTGTGCAGTGTCAGGATGCTGTCGGCGTGCGGCGGCAGGGAGCACGGATGCATGGGGTCCTGTGCTGGTCCGTTGGCCGTATGCTGGCAACTCGAGTGCTAATTCTGGCGCGGCGCGGCGCGTCGTGGCTGCGCTGCCATGTTAATGCCGCTCGCTGCGTGGGCTGCGGCCTGCGGATGCCTGCTGCGGTGACAATGGCGCCCGCCTCGGCGCGCGGCTCGCAGCTCGCAGCTGGTTGGCTGGCTCGACTCGACGTGTGCATTCGCAGGATGGTGATACATTGATAAGACAAGCGGGAAACCAGAGACCAAGAAAGGCGAGAGCTGCGCTGGGGCAGGCATGGCTCGCCCATGCGGCGGACTGGACCTATACACGATCAGACATTTGTAACTTGCGTGCGCGCGGGGTGGTTGTGTCGCTGCCCCCTTGCTCCTCCTAATCGTCCACCCGTTGCACGCAGACCTGTCATCACGTTCCCTCCTCCGCCCTTCCACTTGCAGCCCTGGTAACCCTCCCAACCCGGACTCTCCTGGTTCGCGTAGCTCTCGCAAGACAAGTAGTCGGATGTGTTGACGGAAAGAAGAATGTTGTACTTGACTTGGTTGCTCAAAGCCACGGATGTGTTGTTGGCTTTCGTTTCCATACTCGCCGGTCGTCGTCGTCGTCGTCGTCATCTACACATGGAAGAACAATTGCCTCAGACTTCAATGTCCTCGTCCACGCGGTGGGCGAGTGCGCTCGTCTTGATGGGCGACGAGCTGAGCGAGCCGTGGTGGATGGGGTACGACGAGGGGGGCTGGGGTTCGCGGAAAGTGCCGGGTGGAGAGATGCGGAGGTGGCTGGTACGCGTTAGCTGCTGAACTGATACGACTCTTATTGTTACGCACCCCTCGGAAGGTCGCCTCTGATGTCCGATGGGGATCGCGACGGCTTCGCTGGAACCGCCGGGGGCAATGCCGACACCGACTGGTGCGGCCATGGACGGGCGACGGTCGTTGTTGGTGACGGGGAAGGGGACAGCCTGGCCGTTGGGCGAGGAAGACAGGTGGCCGTTCTGGGGTGGCGAGGCATGGGGCACGCTGGCTGTCAGTAAAACGTTGCTGCTGTATCGGCGACATACCCTTCAGGAGTGGGGATGGCGGTTCCGACGGGCTGAGCCTGGTTGACGCCAGCCTTGGACATCATGTAGTCGCCAGAGTCAAAGTACTTTCGATCCTGCGGTGTGAGCAGAGGCAAGACACTGGTCTGGGCGTACCTTTTGCATCTTGGTGAGGAGGTTCTTGGCGGGGACCTTGCCATACAGCTTGAAAGCCTTGAGCTCCTGCTCAGACATGCCCTGGAGGATAGTCAGTATGGGTGTTTGTGCGGCGAGACAGGGGTGCTCGGTGCGGTGAGGGGGGGAAGAAACACATACCGAGACGTCAACCTTGTTCTGTGGAGTGTCAGCTGCTGCTAGTGTCCCACGCGATCGGAATGGGGGGGGGGGTGGCGAGAAGCCCGATTGGCGGTGTTTTTTTGAGAGGGGCGTGCTCCGACTTACCATCTTGTGAGGATTCATTGTGGACGTGGAGATTGTGTCAAGTAGAGAGTGTCCGGACGAGCGGTGGGGGATTGTGGGTCACGGGATGTGCACGTGTCGGGGGGTCGGACGGAGGAAGCGGAGTGGGAGCGGCTACGACGTGTGAATGGATCTGGCGGCGAGGGGACGCCGATGTGAGCTGGGGGTGGGGAGTGGGGAGAGTGCCGAGTGCCGAGTGCCGAGAGGCCGTGTTGGGAGGACGAGTATGTGGTGGTGGGTGGTGGGTGGTGGTGGGTGATGGGAGACGAGGAGAAATAGCCTAGTTTGGGGGGTTAGGCTGGATGGACAGAAGCAAACGCAGAGGGGGAGAACGAGGTTGCGGGTTGCGGTTGTGGCTGTTGGACGACGACGACGACGAGTTGATAGAGGACGTGCGCTGGGTGGTGCTGGTCTGTCTGTCGTGTTGCACTGTCTGTCGGGGATAAGAAGACGGTGGGGCTCGAGGCTGATGAGCGTCCGTGGTGGTGGGAACGATGTGGATGCGAGAAGCACGAGGTGTGTGGTTGATGACTGGGGCGGTGGTGGTGTGGGTGGGTGGGTAAGAGAGAGATGGAGAGAGAGAGAGAGATGGAGATGAGGGGTGGGGGTGGTGGTGATTGATTGGGAGTGAGGAGAGAGAGAGTGATGAAGAGGGGACAATCGTGGTAGTAGTGGTGGTGGTGGTGGTAGCAGTGACGGTGGTGGTGGTGGTGGATGCTGCAGCGCTGGGCACCAGTAATCAGCCAGCCAGCCAGCCAGCGAGCGCCAGGGGCCAGGCTTGTCAGGGTACAGCACCAGAGGAGAGGAGGGAGAGATTGGTGGGGGCAGCCCTTTGGTCCCAGGCACCAACCACCACCACCACCACCATAGAGTACCCACTGCCTGCCAGGTTGAGGAGCGGTAATTTGAAAAGGCTCAGGCTCTCTCTCTCTGGCCGTGTGCCCCCCCCCCCCCCTGCTTAATTCTTTTTCTTGAAACCAATCTTCTCTTATGTATTATGTAATGCATTCAATAGGAGAGAGAGAGAGAATATTGCTGCGAGACAGTGCCCAAAGAGAGAGAGAGAGACTACTGCGGTTGCAGAGAGAAGTCTCACATGAGAACCTCTCTGCTCTCTCTCTCTCCCTCTCTCCCCTCTCTCCCCTCTCCCCCGAAAGAGGAAACATGAACCAACAAGAGAGCGTATAAAAAAAGACAGAAAAGAAAAAGAAAGAAAGAAAAAAGCCTGAGCATGACCCCGTGACCTCTCTTTTTGACCAGTTTGCCAATACTGCAGTACTGCAGCTGGTGGTCGGCGGCTCGGCTCTTAGCTTGCACTTCTGGCCCCTCTCTCGAAATCAACTCTATGCACAAGTGGCAGCGTGGCAACAACCCCCCCACTACCAGATGCAGCTCATCACTAGCTCTAGCAATCGCATGGTGGCCAGCATGGGGACGAGTGGCAACATTGCCAAGCGAGCAAAGACCATGCTACCAGCAACCTTCAGCCAGTGAGCACGAGCGAGTGAGTGAGGGAGCAAGCCTGCAAGTCTGATGCCGAAGGGAATGTCTTACGCAAATGACGTCGTCGCCGTCGTCATTTACCCATCTCCTTCGTCCTGAAATCCTTAAAGCTACGGCCAACCTACCTCCCCGCCGCCCGCCCAGCCCAGCCGCCCTCGTCGGTCGTCGTCGTCGGTCGTCGTGGTTGCCAACGGACGGCCACCACCGACAACCATCCCTCCCCAATGATAGCAACAGCGGCCATCGGGGATGATTGCTCAATCTAACGCGCATCAGCGACTGCACAATGAATGATAAACATCGGCGCTCTGCATCTGGACCTTGCGGTCCTCTTCTCCCGGCCTCTGCTGCCGCTCCAGATCCCGATCTCCCTCCGCTTGCCCCATCCTCGGCATTGCTGGAATCACCACCACACAGCCCACCTTGCCAACCCAAAACCCATTCCAATCATAATACAATTTACAACATTACTCTCTCCTCTTTTAGCGCACTCTGGTCCTGGTCCTGGCCGTCCTGGCCTGGCCTGGTCCTGGTCTCATGTTGCATGTTGCTGCTCGCTCGCTTACACTGCGGTTGCTGCTGTTGCTGCTGTACTCACCTGATGGCTGCACTGTTACAGGGGCAGCCAGTTCCGAGCAAGGTGCGTCTTGTGCCCTTACATACCAGGCCCCGATCCCGACGGCGCTGCAGTCTCTTTCTGTCTGTCTGTGTGGCAGACGCCCTTGCCACCAGCTCCACTGGGGCGGACAGCAAGAAAAAAGAGTACGGTGATCGTCCCGCCGATACCCCACAATCGGCACCCGCCGCCCGCCCGCTGCGGCGTCTGTTGCTCTGGCCACATGAACACATGCACAAACGCCTTGCGCTTGCATGCTTGCTTGTTTGTTTGCTTGCTTGCTTGGTTTGCGTCCTTGCTTGCACGCGGACAGCGTGCCCACCATCCATCCCCGTGCACCCGTGCACCCGCGTTCGCGCCCGCGCTCGCTCGTTCGCGTGCCTTGGCGGCTGCGCTAACACGGACTGGACAGATGTTCTGTGCCAGGGAGAGCCCACTCTGGAACCGTGTCGCGATTCCATCCATCTTCTCGATCCCCCTCCCCGGGCACCTGCTTGCGGCCTGCCGAGCACCCCCACAGTCGTCACATCCATCTCGATCCACATCACGACCCCAGTTTCGTCTCGTAGCATTCGATCCTTCTGCCATCTATTATCGGCCCTCCCTCCCTCGTTGCCGATTCCGACCGTCGCCACAATGAAAGCCCCCGCCGGGACACAGCCTGGCCCGGACCCAATTCCGTACATACTGTGCGCACCGTTCATGCCTATGCCTGGCCATGAACAGGCACACTCTCGCCTGGTGCCGCTGCGTCATCGCCAGCAGCAGCAGCAGCAGCGCCAGCAGCAGCAGCAGCAGCGCCAGCAGCAGCAGCAGCAGCGCCAGCAGCAGCCACGGCCGAACGCAAAGAGAGATCGAAATGGAATCGAAACAGAACAGGCAGAACAAGCTTCCAGGACCGGGTGGCACAGGGCAAGACCGAACAAGCCCGCACCCAGCACCCAGCAGCCACGGCCAAATGCGACAGCGAGCCCCAAGCCGCGCTGTATGGCTAGCCGCCTGCCTGGCGTCCGGTGCCGTAAACGTGCGTCATGGATCGTGGATGTACCTGTGTCTCGATCGCAGGGCCACTCGTGCCCTGCACGATACCCTACGTCGCGATACGGACGGCGCCACGGACTGTGGCTTCTGCTGCTTGCTGCACGTTGCTGCTCCGTCCTGTCATGTCCTGCACAGCCTCAACAGGCAGTGGTTATCTTAGATTAGGGCGCCGAACTGCTGGTCTCGAGCGTGTCTGGCCGCGTTCTGGAAGCGAACAACACTGTGCCACAGTTGCGATCGCAGCGCGCGCGCGAGACTTGGACGCTGGGGTGGGATCGTGTCCGCTGCCGACCCCGCGGCCAGCCATCCCTCCTCCCGCCTGGCCGCCACAGTGCGGCTCGCAGCGCCAGCACCACATCAGACAGAGAGAGGGAGAGAGAGGCCGCCCAGCAGCAGGCAGCAGGCAGCAGGCAGCAGGACACAGGACACAACGGCATCAACCACGCAGCGCATGTCCGACACGATCGACACGAAATGACCCGTCGGATCTGAGACACTGACACTGGCGGCTGGCCTCCACCAACGGTCCAACGATCAACTGCGTGCGACGACCATTGCGGCCAGGCTAGCCGGTAGCGGTAGCAGCAGCCGCAGCGCGCACAGATCCCCGTCCACCGTGGCGCGCAGTGGCGCGCTTGGCGCCGTCCCTTGACTCTGCCCTATGTACCTCTGTACAAGGTGTCGTCTGTCGTCTGGCATCGGCTGCTGGGTCTGCCTCTCGTGCTTTGTCCCCATTCTCCCACTCCGGCTTGCAAGCTGCCCGCACCGTGCTTGTCGCCGCCAGCCGGAACAGGCCCACACACGGAGGGGCCACGGCGCACCCGGTGCCCGCGTCCTGCCCGCGGGCAGTCCTTGCTCGGCAGCACACAGCCAGCGCCCCATATCTGCACGAAACAGACAAACACTGCCAACAATGCACGAGTCGTATGCCTCAACACACGCTCGGCCGCATCATGACACACCCTCCCACTCCCAGGGCGCAGTTCCGTCGGGTGAGCGRCCGCCCAGTCGGCAAGTGACAGGCACTCATGGCACCGCGGCAGGTAACCGGACGCCGGGCGGCGGCGGCGGCGGAATGCGGCGCGGCACGGCGCGGCACGGCGCGGCGCCACACGTCCGCCACTCGCTCTCGCTCTCGTCTCCACCCTTCTCTGTGCCGCCCCGCCTGCACGCTCTACCGCAGCTCGCCCGACGGACATAGGCACCCTTGTTCCAGGCAGGCGCCGCCGCCGAGCCGGAGCAGAGGCGGCGACAGGCGCGCGCGCTGTGCCGACGCTCCGGCGCCGGGTGACAGCGCAGTGACGCACATTCCGCCGCCGCCGCCTCGTTGCCAGACACCTGACCGCGCCCGCCGGCAGCTCCCACACTAGCGCAGTGCGCAGTCGCAGCTGCTGGACTAGGGTGCCTCCCTCTCCGCGGCGGCAGCAGGCTGCGGGGGTGACTCGCAGTCGGCAGCTGCGGGGTGTCTGGCGCTAGGGGCAACTCCGAGACACGAGACACGAGACTCGAGACTCGCGCCGTGGTGGGCAGGCGGCGGCGGCGCGGCCCGGGCTCGGGCTCGGGCACGCCGCTGTGCAGCCAGTGTGCAGCCGTGTGTCGCCAGCGCGTCGCCAGTGTGTCGCCAGCGTGTCGCCCGTGTCGCCCGTGTCGCCCGTGTCGCCTTTCGGCGGTCACATGCCCGTGCCACCCCGTTGCCCCTGGTAGCTGCTAGCTGCTCGGTGCCCCTGCTCGGCGCGTCGCAGCGCCGCAGAGGTCGTACCTGCTGGCTCTGGCCCTGCTGCCGCTGTGTCTGGCCTGCACGCCTCGCTGACGGCTGACCTCTTCCGCAGTCTTTTGCCACTCTGGAGACAGGCGACGGGGACACGCGCCTCGGCCATCGCATGTGATGCGGCTCACGAGGCCCACCCACCAGTGCTCACCCTTCTGGGCGGCAGCCAGGGATGCCCTCGGGCTACGGTTTCGGTTTCACGAGCAAGCCAGGGGAGGGCTTCGACAGTGACGGCACAGAGGTGCCGCACCCAGCAGCGCGTTTGCCTCGTCCCTCCTCCTCTCCAACTGACAACCAGGCGCTTACTGTGCTGCAATGCTGCAAGTTCCGTTGACGGACACACGACACGACGACCATGCATGCGACACGGAAAGGACAAGACACGCCGCGAGGCGGCCGCACGCCAATCGAGCGAGACACGCAACAACACATGACCCCGGCCGGTGACCTCATTCCGTAAAGGTGAGATAAGACATCGGTACATCGGACGCCGGACTTGAGACACACGCAGTGGGCGAGTGCGAGACACGCCTCGAGGCTGGCTCGGCCGTCGGGGGAGGGGCAGGTGTCGGGCACAAGTTGTGTCGCAAGGCCGTGGTGGGCTTGGCTCTTGGCTGGCACGAAGAGTGGGTGTGCGCCTGGGCTTGCGCTTGGGCGGCGGCGTTCTGGCTCCGCCCCTACGCGTGTCCCCCACCTTCCGACATGTCCAAGGTGGTGCTTCCTGCAGGTGTCGGTGCGGCAGTTCTGTTATGGAAGCTTGCACAAGAGGAGGCGGGGGGGGAGAAGCACACCCCCGCGCACAACGGCGCGCTCGCCCAGGCTGCCCTGCCGGCTTCTGCGCTGGCACGCACCGTCCGCCCTCTACCACATCCGACACAGAGGCCCCGAGGCTCGCACATCGGAATGCCGCGGCCTGGGCGCGCCAGAGTGCGATCAGGTGGAAGAGAGAGATCGGAAAGGAATCAGAAGCAATCGGAACGCGACGAGACCGCCAGGCGCCGCCAGGCGTCTGCCGCAGATGCCGCCGGCCAGAGCCCCAGAGCCCATCGCCACCGCACCGGACGCGGGCCCAGTCTGCCAAGACACAAACCCCGGATCTTGCGCTCTGGCCTCAGAGTGGCGCCTCGGATCTGCGGGAGAAAATGCCGCAACGCACGGCAAGGAATGCAAGCTGCAGAAGGGCGAGACCCTCCGTGACGTCGCTTGGAGGCGGCCTGAGCGGACAACATGAGATGTAGTGAGGAATTGTACTAAGCAGTCAACGAATCAGAATGAGAATCAGAATCACGGCTGTGCACCTGAGCAATGGAACCCAGCGAGGAGGGGGAGAACACCGCCCAACGAGCAATCATGCGGAGATCTACTGACACGCGCCTGTCCGGAGGTCAGCCGAGTGCAAGAGAGCGAAAGCAAGCAGCAGACGACGTCGGTGTTCGACATGACCACCAGTATGATCGAGCGTGACAGCAAGGTGGGCATCGTCGGCCTCGCCAACCTCCTCATCCTCGCTAACCTCTCCGTATTACTCAGCTCTCGAGCGCTCAGCATCTCCCGCCGCGCAGTTTCCACAGCATGGCAGCATCTCGCATCTCGCATCTCGGCAGACCCGGCTCTGCGCGCAACTGCCTCCGTCATGGCGGGCGGTAAGTCACTGCACTGCGCCTCGCAAACCTAGTCTCCATTGTCCTCCGCGCCTGCCATTGAGCCACATCCGCCACAGTCGCCACGCTCAGCCCGGAATAAGTGGATGATACCGCGATACTCACCACTCGCACGCAAGGTCCCAGACATCTGCGGTCCCCGTCAAGGCGCGAGGTGTGTCAGAACGAGCGACGGTGCAGAGACGGCTCTGTGGAGCGGGACGCGGTCTGCCTGCCACAATGCAGTCGACCTCCAAGTGGCCCGCCGTGGCTGAAGGACGTGTAAAACGTCGTGGGCTTCGACTGAATTGTCAGAGGCGCGCCAATGCCGCACCCCGAGAATGGCCGTTGACATTGACACACCACCGCGCGGGGCCACACGCGCTTGGTGCTGGGTCGGGCGCCACATTGCGACTGCTTTCCTGTCTGCCTGCGTAAATCGGCTGCGAGGACCCCGCACTCGAGATCGCGAGCGCCCGCGGGTATTGCATGTCTCGTGGTGCCTCATGCTATCGCCATGGCGATGGATCGCGATAGACAACCGACGCAACCGACAACATGCATCGATCAAGATTGATACCGCGCTCAAAACTAACTGGCCCTTGGCCCATGCTACCAAGGCAGCAGCCTCCGCCTACTCCCAGAGGGCGACTAGCCTCACCTCGATGCTCTCGCGAGGGACCCCGTCAAACCCATCGCGATCCCCCACCTGGACCGCGACATGTCCACAGTAGAGCGCACTCGTATCGCCGTCCTGCAGCGAGTCGAAACACTTGAGAAAGACCACCTCGCCAGGCTGCTGGTGGCGGATGTACCCCCACTGCTGGCCCGCCGAGTAGTGCAGGTCCAGGCCGATGCCGAACATGTTGGCGTGCTTGCTCAGGTCGGCGCGGCCGATCGTGCGGTAGTCGAGCATTGCCAGCGGGGCATTGGTGACTGGCCCGACGAGCGGGCGCCACAGGTTGACAATCTGCGCGCGCTTGTACGCCGTGCCCCCGGTCGCTTTGTCGACGACCTGCGCGCCCCAGACCTGGGGTTAGCGATGGGGACCGACAGAATGGGTCTGGAGGCACGCCTTGATTGAGCCCAGCCCCCCTGGCTGTCCCAGCTCCTCGCAGGCTCACCTCATCCTGGTCCACATGCGCAACTCCAGCGACAGGCTGTATGCGCTCGGTGGGCACGTGGTCGACCTCGGGGCCCTTCTGCATCGGGGTGTCCTTGAGCGTCACCGTCGGGTCGTTCTTGCGGCACACCGAGTTCCAGGCAATTACGCGCGTGCAGCCGAGTTCGGCCTTGAGGAGCCTGCGCGTTAGCACGCCCGGCGCCGGATCGGTGGTCGTCAGGAGGGCCAGCCGTCGCCCGTCAGACCGGACCTGGACGCACACCCATGGGC
The DNA here is from genome assembly GCA_002973495.1 of Apiotrichum akiyoshidainum. Lineage (NCBI taxonomy): Eukaryota > Fungi > Basidiomycota > Tremellomycetes > Trichosporonales > Trichosporonaceae > Apiotrichum > Apiotrichum akiyoshidainum. The sequence continues at coordinate 9,825 of PQXP01000588.1, forward strand.
CGGGGTGCCCGCGCTGACTCCCTGTACTATAGCACTCACGCAGCGCTCTCGGCGAGATACTGGTTCGTGCCCTCGACGCTGGGAACGTCGCGGAGGTGCTGGCTCTCGTGGCGCGCGACGGCGAACCCGCGCGTATCCAGCTGGCTCCTCACCGGCTCGCCGACCGCGAGGTCGAACCGCAGATCGCGCACCGGCACGCGAAACACCTCGGTCGGACGCTCGCGGCGCGCGTCCCATGTCATGTAGACCGCCGGGTCATGATCGAGCCGCGCGGCCGGGACCGTAAAGGTAATGTCCGCCTCGAGAGGAGCGGCTGCTACAGTCATTGTTTCTGGAGGTGGGAATGCTTGATCGTTGTGGGCGTTCTGCGCGACTTGTATCGTCCTGCCCCGGCGTCGGCCGACAGTGTAACGGCAACAACAGTCCGTCGTCCACGCGGTGGTCGCGGCCAAGCATGCCAGCGGACTCGTCGCACTCGCAGTCAGCTGACCTCGGCAAGTGGGCTCGTATCTGCAGTGTACCGCGTGCACCAGTTCCTAATCGTCACCTGACGGCAATCAGCCCGGTGTTCCGGTGTAGTCGGATCTGCGGAGTGCAGGTCGGCGGTGACCGATGGGCTATCGAGTAGACCAGCGCGCGCTCTGGGCGAGATCTCCTGGATTTGTCGGCCTCACCTCTGACCTCCTGGTGCGCTGCTTTCCCCGGGCATCGTACCTCGTGTCCTTGTTCACGAGTTTGCCCAGTGGACCCAGGACGAGGTGGAGCAGTACGCTGCCGGCGAGGAGCGCCCACGATGGCCACTGTGGGAAGCGAGGCGGGCTCCGCACCTCGTCCCTCCACAAGACACAGGGCGATGCCAAGGTCCTCGCAGCGTTCAAGTACGACAGAGGTGGGTCGAGTGTGATGAAAGGTTGTATCTCTTAGTTCTTCGACATTGGTATAACCGATTGTGGCCTGCAAGGCATGCATGACATGACAAGGAACGATCGTTACAACTCTGATGACATCGTGATATGAATGGTGCAGGAAGCGGACGCCCGCGTCCGCGTCTTTCGTGATCTACAGCTCCCACACTCCTCTCTACATCCTGACGACCTTGCGCACCGCGGTGCGCAGCCTTGTGATCCTCTCGCCCTTGGCCTCGAGCTTGCCCTGCATGTCCTCGACCTGGAACTCGAGCTCGCGCGCGCGGCCTTCCACGACCTTGCGCTCGAGCATGAGGCGGCGGTTCTGGTCGCGGAGGTCCTCGTTCTCGCCCTCGAGCTCAGCGACCGACGCCTCGAGGCGGCCGCACTGCGTCGCGAGCGCGAGGTTAGACGCCTGCAGGCGCGCAGCATTCTTGGCGAGCGGCGCGACGAGCGAGACGACGTGGGTGATGGTCGTCGGTGCCACATTCGCCATTGCCAAAAAGTGGCGGATCCGCTCGGCCGGGTTCTCAGCGGACGAGGCGCTCGTCCGGCTCGACAGGGACGACAGGATGCTCTGATCCAGGTGGCTGAACGAGTCGTCGACGCTGGACACAGAGTCGTAGTTGTCGTTGCCAGTGGCCTTGCGGCGCACACCCAGCTCGTCAACGTGCAAGATGGTGCCGGTTCCCCGCGCAGATTCAATCGTGCCGTCGTTCAGCGTCGAGGCCTCGTAGGCACTCGTCTCGTCGCCGCTCAGTCCCCGCGGGAGCACAAACCCGTGCTCGCTGCGCCGCCGGTTCTCCTCCTCCTCCTCTGCGAGAATCTCTTCGAGAATGTCCAACGACTTCTTGCTCTTGCCAGCAGCGCTCTCCGTAGGTTTCGCTCTGTCGATGTTGGTGGTGGCTGCGGCGTCCTCGCTCAGGGCCTCTTCCTCGATGGTAATCTGTTCCGGTTCGTTTTCCTTGTTCGCGGCCACCAGCTTCCTCTTCGACACCTTGGCCTTGAGCGCCTTGAGCGACGCAAATGAGCTCAGCCTGGGGCGGCTGCCCATGTTGCCGACCTCCGAGCCGCCCGCCTCGGCTTCCTCCTCGTCGACGCCTTCGAGATCAGGTTGGCGCACAATGACCCGACGGCGGGCGTCGGGGCTGCGCAGCGCGCGGCGTTTGCTGCGGATACCAGCGTCGCGGCCAATCGGGAGCGTCATGGCGGATAGCATAGAGAGCTTGGACGACGTGTTGAGGAACGACGACGACGAGGGCAAGCGGGGAGCGCTCGCGCCGACGCTGAAGCCAGTGGAGAAGGACCCAAAGCTTGAAGTTGAACCAGCGGGGGCGCCGCGGCGGCTCAGACTGCCAAAGGCGCTGCCGCCAGCTTCTGGAGAGGACGAGGCCCACGGGGACAGAGTGCGAGCACTGGCGGGCGTATCGAGCACAGACGGCGCAACACGGCCAAGCGTCCCCGGCGTCACTGGTGTTGGCGTCGCCTCCTCGGGCTCTGGGGTCGCTTCGCAGTGCCCATGATCCTCTGGGTGTGGCTTGGCGGGGGATGAGCTGTTTGTTAGTACCGCAGCGCGCACGGGGAGGCTCTGGTTGTCTTGAGAAAAGAAATAACAAGGACTCGACAAGGTGTACTCACGGAGGCTTGACCTCCGAGCGGCGGCGCTTCGGCGTGCGCACGCCCTCGGGGTCGGAACGGTCGCGGTGGCGGCGCTTGTGGAGGCGACGTAGAGCACTGAGGGCCATGGTGGTCGCGGCGTTTTGAGGGGGGGGG
>PQXP01000343.1:0-28538 GCA_002973495.1 Apiotrichum akiyoshidainum
CCCCCCCCTCGAGCCGTCCTCGATCCTCTTGTCGCCGACGAGAGCATGGCTGTCGGAACACCCGTCAGCCAGCCTCTCAACCACGGGAGACGATCGCGGCGTGCCGCAGCTTGGCGCAGGTGCCACTTGCGCCCAATCGCCTGCAGGCGATTACCGCCCACGTCCTCGCTATCACCCATGCAGCAGATAACTATCAATCTCATCAGCAATGCCGCGGCCCCATTCGTCCGCCGCAGCGAGCACCGTCTGCCAATGACTCCGCCTCGGCCCGGGCATCTCCCTCTGCATTCACTGCACTGCATCCCCATCTCGTCCCCCGCACATGGACGCGTGACTGACACGTTACAGAACGCCGACGGAGGGTTCGCAGCAAAGGGCATTTCCCTGGAGCGGTTCCTGCGCGAGGCGGAGCAGCTCGCGCACCACCTCGACATGCACCACCGTATCGAGGAGGCGTACATCTTCCCGCTGCTAGGCAAGAAGATTCCCGGCTTTGCGGAGAGCGGCGCCAGCAAGCGCAGCCGCGGCGAGCACCTCGAGAGCCATCGCAAGATCCACGAGGGTGAGTGCAGGACAGTCCGTGTGGCGCGAACAATGCCAGCTCTGCCACCCCACCCCGCCCCACCCCACCCCACGCCCAGCCCACTGACGCGCAGGCCTCGCGTTCTACGAAAAGTACCTCGCCGACAGCAAGACCAACCCGGGCGCCTACAGCGGTGCCAAGCTCCGCAGCACAATGGACGGCTTCCGCGACGTGCTCTTCACGCACCTCGCCGACGAGGTCCGCGACCTCGGCGCCGAGAGCATGTACCGTTCGGGCTTTACGCTCGACGAGCTGAAGCGCTTCCCCATGTGAGCGCCGAGGCGGACGAAGGCCCCCGCCCGCAGCGACTGGAACTTGACCGCTCCACCCATTCAGGCGCGCGGCGTCCCACCCCATGATCACGGCCATCATCGTCCTCGGCCTGTGCGGCTCGGACGCTGGCAGTGACACGACGCGAGACACTGGCGCCTGGCAGCAGCTCACGTGTCGTTCCGGCGTTGCGGCCATGTCCCAGCATCAGCGTCAGCGTCAGCGTCACGACGCCGCCGCAGCGAGCGTGACGGTTCACGCGCGCTCGGTCCGCGACATCAGCCACACTCATGAAGCGATCCCCGTTAGCGCGAAACCGCCCAAGCCACAAGACACGTCCACCCCCCACTCACTCAGCCCTCGACGACCCCATGCACCGCACCGCACCGCACCGCACCGCACCGCACCGCACCGACCCCCAAACGCACCACCCCAAAAGGCAGCCCAGACTCCGCACACGCCGGCCTGTACACCAGCCCCACCCCATCCCCGCTCTCCGCTCTCTGTGCCCCATTCTCCGCATCCTTGCATCTGCTCCCTGGTGGCAGCCCTCACGACTTTTTATCATGAATGCCCAGTGGCAGACTCTTCTCACTACAACATTTTATAGGCTCCTTTTCCCGGCACTTTATCTCTGTTTCCTCTGTTCTCGTCTCTCTCTTGCATGCATGTAGCTCTGGCTAGACTGCGGACTGCGGGTATCGGTGGCATCTAGACGGCACGGACGCTGGCCCACATGCTCCAAGGTGGTGTGTGATCCATGGCTCGGTCTGCCAGTGGGCCAGTGCCACTAACCAGCTGGACACTGACGCCGCCATTTTATTAGGCATGGCTGGTCCAGTGACCGCGTTGGACTGCCTCTCAGCGCTTGCGCTTTCAGCACACCCACCTGCACTTGCACGCAACATTCATTACTCGTTTCATAAAGTCATAACACCTCTCCACTGCTCTTCTCCTTGACATCTTCTCCTCTACACTGGCGGTCGGTTCTACTGGGACGGCACGACAATGGCGGGGATGCTGATCGCGTGCTTGAGCGGGCTGCCGCCCTGCGCGTACGCGGTGCCGTTGTTGGCGGGGCGCTGCGCCGACACCTGCGCGCGCGGCTGGCGCGTCGGGGACACGTTTGTGGGCGTGCGCTGGCCACTCGCCTGCTGCTGCTGCTGCTGGTGCGCGGGCGTAGCGGCGCCCTCGTGGAACGGCTTGGTCGCGAGCCACTGCTCGAGCCGGTGCCGGTCGGCGCCGAGCGCAAACTCGCGCCAGTGGTAGTTTTCCTGCTGCATCGCGGCGATCTGGACCTGGGAAACGTTAGAGAGTTTCCATGACACTTGGGAGTGCAACTCACGGCAGACTGCTCGGCGCGCAGGCGCTGTTCGAGCGCGGCACTGCGCCACACATCGAGGTTCTGGTTGACGTCGTGCAGCTCGGTCTCGAGCTTGGCGACCTTGTTCTCGAGGTACGAGCTGCGGGCCTTCTCGCCCTTGAGCTGCAGATCAATGTTGCGGCGGCTGCCCGCCTCCTCGTCCCCGCTGCGGATCGACTTTTCGCGCTCGAGCTGCACGTCTGCGAGCGCTTGCGTCAGCTGCACGCGGAGCCCGGCGTTTGTCGCGACCGACTCGGAGAGCTGTGAATTAGCAGCTGCAGGCCAACAAAGGGGAAAGCTGCTCACCTCTGAACGGAGCTGGCCGACCTCCTTCTCCAGCGAAGCGACACGCTCCTTGTCACCCGACTGCATGGTGGTCTCGAACATGTCGAAGCGGTCGAGGATGCGCTGCTTAAAGGCAGAGGACTCGCCCTGGATGCGCGTGATTTCGGCGTGGCGCTCCTCTGCGAGCATGGCCATGGCGTCGCGCTGCTGTCAGCTTTGGTCAAAACGGCAACTCACCTCTGCACGGAGCTGGTCCATCGCGGCGGTCTGCTCCGCGGCCTGCTTGGCCAGGAGCTCGCGCATGGCGTTGAGCTCCTCGCGCGCAGACTCCTCCGACTTGGCAACCTTGGCCAGGGATGCGGTGGCAGCGGCCAGGTCGGACCGCATGACGTTGCGCCACATGTCCTCCATCTCGCGCTCCTTGGCGCGCTTGTTCGCCTCCTCGAGCTTGGCCCGGAGGCCAGCAATCTCCTTCTCCGTCTTGCGGTTCTTGTTCGTCTCCTCGCGCAACTGCTTCTGCACCTCGTTGAGCGCCTGGGTCTGGAGGATCGCCTGCGAGCGGTCGGCCTTGATCTCGCGCACGTCCGTCTGCGCCTCGAGGAGCGCGTCGGTCGCGGAGCGCAGGTCGTAGATTGCCTCCTGCGCCTCGGCAAAGTCGGAAAACTTGTCCATCATGGCATTCTGCGACGACAGAACAGCCTTGATCATCGCGTTCGTCGGCGGCTCGGGGATGACTAGCGTGCGGTCGGGGTCCGAGACCGAGTCGTTCTCTTCAATCTTGCGCTGAATATCGTCGAGCACCTCGGCCTGCATGTCAAGCATCCTTGTGATACTGTCAAGAGCGCCGCGCTTGGGAATGTAGTCTGCTGTCAGTTGCAAGGACCATAAGTCAACTCACCCTTGATGAGGTCCAGGGCCTCGGTCGCGACAATGGTCTGCTTGTGGGCCTCCTTGGCGCGGCTCTCTGCGTCCTTGGTGCGGGTATCCGTGTCCATGGACAGGAGGGCAAGCTGCTGCTGGATACGCTGGAGAACGTCGAGAATTTCAGAGCTGTCCTCGCGGCCGGCGATGGAAGGCTGGGGCTCGGGCGAGAGCGGCAGCAGCGAGCGGTGGACAGCTCCTGTGCCACCGCCGTTGACAACGGTGAGAACGCGGGGCGGGTCGCTGCGCATCGGGAACTCGGCAGAGGTGTTGGACGAGTGGAGACGGGGCGACTCGGGGGAGAGCGCACCCTCGTCCGGCTGCCGGCGCCACGTGCGCCACTCGACCTCCTCCTCGTTGATTTCAGAGGCCGACGCCTCGGCCTCAAGGTCCTCGCCTGCAGCGAGGGAGTGGGTCTCGACAGCGGGGGAGCCGTGGCCGTTGGCGGAGGCACTCGAGTGCTTGTCGAGGTGGTCGCCTGCGCGCGAGGGGGTGCGAGAAGTGGCTTCGGGGGTTGGGGTGGATCCGGTAGGGAAGATCCACTGGCGGAACTTGTTCTCGTCCGCGAGCTCCACCTGGATCGCAGGGGCGGCCGGGCTGGGGGGACGAGCCTCGGCGACACGATTCGTGGGAGACTTGACGGTAAACGTCTGGGAGCTGGAGGCGGGACCACCAAAGACAAACGCCGGTGCCGAGGGGTTGAGGGCCTTGGAGGCTCCGAAGCTATCCCGCATGCGATGGCCAGTAGCGTTGCCGCCGAATGTCGACAGGCCAGCGCTGATCTGCGCCGCCTCCCGCGTAAGGTCACCCGACTGTGACTGGGATTGCTCACGCGATGTGTCGCGTGTGTTGCTCATCTCGCGCTCGAGGACCGACTCGAGGAGCGCGTCACTGGGGCCGGTAGCGTCGCTCAACGCGTCGATCTCAGACGGGACGGGGGCAATGGGCGAGAACTCGTCCGCCGACGTAGGCATCGGGAGATGCTCGAGACGCTCCGACAGCGCATCGAGGTTGTCGCTCCCCGGCGAGACCCAGCTCCTGCTGCCGCCGCTCGACTCGCGGTTGCGAATGGGACGCGAACGGACGATACGCACGTTGGGCGAGTCCTTGATCGGAGACTTGATAGGCGAGCTGGGAGTGGATTTAGAGATCATGTTGCGCGAGAGGTACGAGTTCTGCGACGAGCGCTTGGCAGTGTGGGTGCGGCGGCGGGGCGACTCCCTCCCGACTTCTGCGGCTTCGTCTACTGCGGCCATCTGAATGTCAGCTACATTCGGGCGAGTTGTTCTCCAACTCACCTCTGAAATGGAGTGCTCCGAGCGCGTGTGGTCGCTGCGGGGAGAGGCCTCGTTGCGCCAGGGCTGCAGGTCGGCAGAGGCCTTGAACGAGTGGCGACGCGCGAGATCGACGGAACCCGAGTCGTGGAAGGCCTTCTTGCGCGTGATATCCGAGCTCTCCTTGAACGAGTGGCGGCGAGCCATTGTGTCGCTGGCAGCGGTGTCGGGCTGAGGGTCCTGCGCCGCGGCGGCGTCCTGGAACGAGGCGCCGAGGAGCTCGAACGCGCGCGACGCGGGCTCGGAGCGCGACAGGTCGAGCGGGGGAGGGCGGTAGGGAGTACCGTTCGGCCCCTGGCGGGGGCTGGGCTTGTGCTCGGGCTTGATCTCGGACGTGGGCTTAAACTCGGCGGCGCTGGGGCGGAGATTGGCGGTGAATGTGAAGAGCCCGAGAGAGTTGGCGCCATCGTTCCCTCCAGACTGGGGCTCCATTGCCGGCAAACCAAACGACATGCCCCCTCCAGGAACAAAGGGGAGGGCGTTAGGGCGCAAACCCGACGGGCTCTTGCTGAGAAGCGCAGCGAGGGAGGAGCGGGGCTGGATGGGCTGCTTGGGCTCGAACGAGATTGGCGCAAAGATCATGGGCGCGACGGGGGCGTCAGAGGTCTTCGACCCGGCAAACTTGGGCGGCGAGAACTTTGGAGCAGTCGCACGAGGAACGAAGGGGGCCGCGGTAGGCTTGGGTATGAACGGCGTAGCCGTGGGCTTGAGACGCTTTGTCGCAGGCTGGTCCTTGGACGGGGAGCGGGGACGCTCGGCGAGCTCAGTGGCCGTAACAGTCGTCGCGGGGGAAGCGGACGGCGACACGTCCTTGACCTTTACGATACGAGATGGGGGCGATGGTGTGTCCATGAGTGCAGATGCAACGCCATCGAAGAGAAGCGAGGGCGGGTGCGAGGGAGCGGCTTCCTCCATCGCCACCGGCACGGTTGCAGGCGCCAAATCCTCCTTGGCAGGCTCATCATCGGCCTTCTTGTCCACCTCGGCCTCGTCGTCAGAGGCTTCGCGTTCGCGCTTCGGGAACTCGGAAACACGGGGGGAGGGCTCGGGCTTGAAAGCAACAGCGTTGCTGGGGATGAAACCCTGCACCTGTCTGCGGAATGCCGCGTTTGCGAAAGCGCCAACGGGGCGGCGTGCCCGGGTGGAAGCAGACACGGGGGGGCTGAGGGGGCTGGAGGGGTCCGTGTCCGTCTTGGTCAGCTCCACGACGCCATCAGCCTTGGGAGTGGGGACCTCGGCGGCCTCAGTCTTAGGAGCCTCGACAGGCGCCTCAGGAGCAGCGGAATCCTCGGGCCTCTCATCCTCGCGGGCGACCTCCGCCTTGTCGCCACCCGACTCGGCCGCATTGTCCTCCTCGTCTGCCTCATCACCGGGGAGGACTTCAGTCTGAGTGGTCTCGTCGGGCTTGGCTGCGTCCTCGGCAGCATCCTTGCTCTTAAACGTCGTGGTCACGGGAGACGACAGGCGAGATGTCGCGGCTTCGGACGACGCAGCGGAGCGTGTGCGAGGCGTGTCGCGAAGCATACCACCGAGGGAGCGCTTGAGGAACGGGTTGATGCCAAAGGTGCGACGACCGGTTGGCGAGGGAGCGGGGCTCTCCAAGTCAATACCTGGGAAGCGCGCAGCCGAGTCGGGCGGAATGGCAGTAAGAGGCGGGTCCTCGAGAGCAGTTGGCACCTCGGTCGAGTCGTTGCTAGGCTCACCCTTGGGCGATGGAGGACGGCTCACCGCGGAGTTAGGGGGGATAGGAGGTGGGAGGGGCGGTGTGTCGATGCCAGGGCTTGCGGCCGTGTTCGGAGGGTTTGTGGGAAGAGGGATGCTGGCGGCTGTGCTCGGATCCTCTGCAGACCCATTGGCAGGCGGGGGTGTGGCCGTGTCAGTGTCAGAGTTGTCGTCCATGACCTCCTTCTCAACACCCTCCTCAATAGGGGAGATGCCCGGCTCATCTTCATCCGAGGGCGTGCCGCTGCGAGTCGGCGGCCACGGTTCCTGCAAAGCAGTAAAAGCAGGAGGGGACATGCCAGGAACGCTCTCGTCGACAGCTGTGGCCCAGGTGGTGGAGCCAAACGGCGAGGTGTGGCCAGACCCGCTGCTGCTGTCGAGGTCCATCGCATCATGCTCGTTCTGCCTGTCGATAAACTTGTCGGGCTCGACAAACCCGGCGCGCATGGGGCGCAGCTTGTGCCATCCCGACTGTCGATTGTCAGCGGGGTGCACACCACGCAACTCACCTGGCTGGGGACGGAAAGGACGACCTCCTTGCCGGTCCAGGACGGGACGAGGGACGGGGCCTCAGCCTCACCATCGGCGGAGGCGGCTTTGGCTAGCTTCACGGGCGACTCGTCGCCAATGTCAAGGGCGTCTTCAACGTCGTCCAGGTCCGCCTCAGTAGGGGAGAGCGGAAGGGGGATTCCCGTCGGCGAGATGCGGACCTGGGGAGCGGGCCACGGGAACGCGTGCTTCCTGGGAACGCGAGGAGCCGAGGGTTGGGAAGAAGTCTCTGCAGCATCACCTGACGCTTCCGCTTCCGGATCCTCCTCGGGCATGTCGACAGGTGTGTCAGGAGGCGAGTACTTGCCGGGGGGTAGGGAGATGCGGACCTTGTTACCCATGTGCGTGATCTCGAGCGTCTCGTTCGGGCCGAGGACGCTGGGGGCCTTGAGGGGGCTGCCCTCGGTGGTGCTGGCGTTGCTGCTTGCGCCAAACGAGCTGCGACGCGAAATGTTGGGGCTGACCTCGAGCGAGGTAGAACGAGTAGGAGTTGGAGTGACCTTGAGCTCGTCGAAAGTCTTGCCGCCGGGGCCGCCTAGGATCGCTTTCGGGGGAGGACCTACGCGCTGGTTAATAGAGCCGACGCGGACGTGAGGAGCCAAACTACCGGGAACACGGCGGCCACTGTTAGGGCCAGAAGGCTTGCTGGTGTAGGAGATTGACTCCTTGTTGAAGTGGGTTGAACGAGGCCCAGGCGATGGGAGGGGGAAAGAGAGGCTGCTGTGGGGAAAGTGGGCACGCGCAGGCGAGTCGAGAACCCATGGCGGACGAGCTGATGTGAAAGGGACCTGGGCAGTGACTGGTGTCGGCGCGATCACACCCGGTGTGCCAGGGTGGAACGACGACTGATTAGGGCCCGCAAGCGGATGCTGGGGGACGTCGCCGCCGGGGCTTCCGTTGCTACCACCAAAGCCTTGAAGGCCGAGAACTGCGGGGTGAGGCGCGACGGCGCTGCTAGGTGTTCCGGGCTGGCCAGGCTGGCGGCTTTCTGACTGGAAGCGCTGGCGCTTTCCGGGGGGCAGAGGGCCGCGGGCAATGCTGTCGTGCTTGCCGTGCTTCTGCAGGCGCGGCGGGGGGAGATAGCCCGAAGACCCAGGCTGGCCTTGAACACCGCCAGGCTGTCCGGGGATGCCCGATTGGCCAGGCTGGCCGGACGGAGGCTGCTGCCAGAACGGGAACGTGCCGGGGAGGGCGCTCATCGATGCCTGGGGGTTGTAGCCTGGTGCCGAGGGGACGGCGTTGAGTGCCCAGCTGACGCCGGGCTGCTTGCTGCCCGGCTGGCCCGGCTGGCCAGTGTTGAGGCTGATACTGCCAAAGGGAGGGCCGGCGAGCGATGGGCCACCTCCGCCGTGGCCGCCCTTTCTGTGCTGCCTCTTATTTTTGTGGGACATGATGGTGTGGGGACTGTGCTATTCCGAGGTGCCCGGTGATGGAGTCTTATGTGCTGGTTGTGAGCGGGTGGGGGCTGGGACTATGGGGCACTCACGACGTGTCCTCGGAGGGGGAGTCGGACAAGAGATGTACAGAGATTGAGCGAGTTTAGTGAATGGGGGACATGCGGACGTTGGGGAGGGAGTGTGGAACGGTGAGGAGGTACTGGCGGATAATGAGAAGGAGATGGTGGTGAGATGAAGAYGGATGMTTGRGGGGAGGAGGGAGRGGTGAGCGGAGTGTGGGGCAGGCCAAGTCCGCTCTCGCTTGGGGAGGGGCGGACTTGAGCTGCGGTGTATGTGTGTGTCCCTGGAGGCAAACTTACCTGTTGTAGTCGTAGGAGTAGAACTGCTGATAGTCAGAAGAGTGCGTGAGGGCCATGGCAGGGAGGGGATGAAGGTAATAGAGAGAGAGTGTGAGAGAGAGATGGAGGAGAGAGGAGAAAGAAATGAAGAGATGGATGGATGGATGGATGGGGGGGAGAGGCGGGGTGTGAGTGTGCGGCTGGCTGGAGGGGAGGAGGGGGCCACAGGGACCTTTGATGGTGGAGACTGGGGATTGGATGACAGACACACTGGAGCGGGGTGATACCTACCGCTTTGGATAGAAGCGCGCGCGTTGTGGGTGGAGAGAGACGACGAGAGAGGTGATGGATGGAGAAGAAGAGAGAAAGAGCAAAGAGATAAAGCGGACAACAGCGGCGGCGGCGGGGGAGGGGGAGGGGGAGGGGAGAGGAGAGAGAGTATGGGCACAATGTGAACCAATGAGTTGACGGCGTCGTCACCAGGCTCAGCCCAGGCCAAATAACCACACCATGGAAGTGGGGAGCAACACCACCACCCACGGGCTGTGACTGGCTGAGACTCATCTCATTCCCCACCGAGATGCCGCCGGCCCCTGCAGATGGTCTCGCTAGGGAAAAAGGCACCACGACCACCACCACCAGCGCTGCTGCTGCTGCTGCTGCTGCTCTTCTGCAAGCGAGCACAGGGGCAAAGGACAAACGACACGAGCGGCCCCATCTGTGCCAGTCCAGTCTCCCCATATGGCCCCATGCTGATAGTAGAATCCCTCTCGCTCTCGTCGTCACCGTCACACTCTCACTGCCTATCATCAAATGAATGAATGAATGAATGCCTCGCTGCTAAACCTGCTCTATCTCTCAACAGACACCCAGGGAAAGTGGTGGGAAGCGGCGCTGATAGATTCGCTGGCAGGTCATGGGCGCGCTTTTCGGGCCGTACTGCCTACCGGCTGGATCGGCGTTTAACCGTCCTCTCGACTCGTTCGGCCCTCGGCCCATGCATCAGTGGTTACTTTTTTTTCTTCTGTTGCCCTTAGTGGTGCCGCCGCGCTGGCACCACTCCACTCCACTCCGCTCATGAACAGCGCTCCAGTGAGCCAGAGAGAGAGAGAAAGAGAGTAGCCGAGAAATGATGCTCCGCCTCCACAACGCCACCGCTCTCATCGCCCACTTTCCGTGTCGGTGCAGGCTCCGAGTCGGCTCATTCCTGCACAGCACTCACTACAACGCCTGCGCGCCTGCTGCCGCTCGGCACGTGCCCCGGGCGCCCCGGTCTCCTTTCCCACGCTGGCCTCAGGAACACCTGACCGGCGCGTCTCCTTATTTACGTAAACACCGTCCAAGCTTTCCCACGATTAACCTTTCTCAAAGCATGGCTATTGCATGGCTACTGCATGGCTTAGTCTCCCACGCAAGGCTGGCTCCGAAAATACTCCCGTCCGAGACTTCGACTTTGCCTGCTCGCCATGTCCGACTTTCGACGCTCGCTACCGCGACCAACCATCTCGACCACTCCGAGCTCGTCTACCACACCACCTCCCCCCTCCGCCCCCGCCAGCCGTTCGGACACATCTCTTGAGAACCCCCCGCGGACGTATACCCTCTAATCCCGACTTTTCTCTCTTCCCCAAACCCGGCAGCTCTCTCTCTCTCTCGCCCGCGGCTTCGGTTCAGAAAAAAAAACAGCCCTCCGCCACCTCCCACACTCTCTCTACCATGTCCCTCCCCGCTCTCCGCACCGCCGCGCGCCGCGCCGTCGCCGGACCCTCGACCGCCGCGCGCTCGCTCTCGACCTCTGCCCCCGTGCTCAACCAGAAGAAGAAGAAGGTCGCCAAGCAGAACGTCAACCACAGCCCGGACGCCATGCCCCTCGCCGAGGCCGTCCGCATCCTCCGCGCCCTCGAGATTGCCAACCCCTCGTCGGCCTACACCCTCGAGCTCATGACCAAGCTCACCAAGGGCGCCGCGCCCCTCCGCGGCCGCGTCGCGCTCCCGACCGACCCCCGCAGGGTCTCGGACGTGATCGTCGTCTTCGCCGCCCCCGACTCGCCCGCCGCCGAGGCCGCCCGCGACGCCGGCGCCCACTACGTCGGCGGCCAGGAGCTCTTTGACAAGATCCTCAAGGAGGAGATTGTCCCCACAAAGGTCCTCTCGACCCCGGCGCTCATCCCCGCCGCGTCCAAGTCGCTCGCCCGCTTCCTCGGACCCAAGGGCCTCATGCCCGCCGCCAAGCGCGGCACCGTCGCGGACGGCGCCGAGCTCGGCCGCCTCATCAAGGAGATTGGCGGCACCGTCGACTGGAAGTCGGACAAGTTTGGCGTCATCCGCTCGCGTGAGTCTTGGCGAGGTGGCACGCGCTGTTTTCACCTACCTGTGACTGACTGACAAACAGCCGTCGCCCGCATGGGCTTCACCGTCCAGATGGTCGAGGAGAACGTCCGCGCCCTCCTCGCCTCCGTCAAGGAGAGCTCAGCAAACGCCCAGGACGACATGCTCGCCCGCGGCAAGTCGAGTGAGTTGCCAGTGCTGCAAGAAAACTGACACCAGCCTCCTCCATCCTCCGCACCCGCCTCGACACCACCAACGGACCGAGTATCGAACTCAACGACCTCGCCCACTAGACGGACGGGACGCGCAGTTGGCTCATATCATCATCAATGCATCGCTATTCAGACCACGCGCGGCGCGCGGCGTGAGAGCGCGAGCTGGCGAGCCGGCGACGTGACTGACCGTCTCCGTTGACACCATCAATGAATACTGACTCTGCCCTGTTTTGACCCGATATCTACCCGGTTCCGAGAGCTTGTTCCGAGAGCTTGTGCATAGTAGTACAAAGACAAGAGGCAAAGTGCAATGATGTGGCTTGTAATAGATAAGAGCTTGGGCTCGACGTCTTGGCGTCTCCGCTCGAGGTGCCTACGAGCTGAGGAGCGCCTGGACAATGTGGTTGACGCGCAGGTGGCGGAGGTCAGTGTACGTCTGGCCGCAGCCGACAAAGAGGATGGGCTGGCCGGTAACGTAGGTCATCGAGAGGGCGGCACCGACCTTGTCGTCCTGCGAGCGAGTTAGAATCGAAAAAAGCAGAGGACAACTCACAATGGTGTCAAACTTGGTCAGGACAATGCCGTCGATGCCACGCTGGCGGGCAGCGCCGCCCGCCGCCGAAAAGTCCTTGAGCGAGCGGTCAAACTTTGTGAGCTGGTCGACGGCCTCGTTGCCAACGAGCGCCTCGCCGACAAACACAATCTTGTCGGGCTTGTTGACCGTCACGAGCTTGGCCAGCGCGCGCATGAGCGGCTCGTTGTCCTGCATACGCCCGGCAGTGTCGATAAGCACAACATCAAAGCGGTTCTCCTTTGCTGACTGTTAGCTAAGAATCGGTGCTCTACAGCTCACCATAAGCGATCGCCTCCTTGGCGATACCCGCGGCATCCTTGCCGTAGCCACGCTCGTAGAGCTCGATGCGGCGCTTGCCGGCGTTCTCGTTGTCGAGGCCCATGCCGAGCTCGTCACCGAGGGCACCGAGGTTGCGCACGTGCACGCGGAGCTGCTCGACCGCGCCGGAACGGAAGGTGTCGCAGGCAGCGATGAGCACGCGGAGGTTGTTCTGGAGGAGCCAGAAGCAGACCTTGGAGAGGTTGGTCGACTTGCCGACACCGTTGACGCCGACAAAGGTGATCGAGTACGGGTCGGGAGGGGCGTCGGGGGCGGAGAGCGATCCGGGCTGCGAACGCTTGCGCTGGATGTCGACGAGGATGTCAGTCGAGGTTTTAGGGGTGAGAATGCGCGTCATGGAGGCCGAGAGCGACTCCTGGACCTGCGACTTTACGCTCGAGAGACCGCCGAGCTTCTTGCCGACAAGGGCGGCACCGACACCCTCGCAGAGCTTCTCGGCAATGTCCTTGGCGACGTTCTTCGCCATGAGGTGCTTCTCCATGTCGGCGAGGACGGGACGGAGGTCCTCGCGGGTCAGAACCTTCTTGCCGGACAGACGTGTGAACATGCTCGACCAGGACGACTCGGCCTGGACCTCCTCGCTGTTGCCGTTGTCCGCAATCGTGAGACGAGCAGTGCGACGTGCGAGAATGTCCTCCTCTGATGGAAGGTCGCTGCCGCCGCGGCGGAAGTCCCAGTCGGCGACGTCGTAGCCGCCACCCGAGGTGCGCGTGCCCATAGCATCCGCGGAGACCAGCGAGTCGACGTCGACCTTGATCTCTTCGGGAGCAGGGGCCGAATAGTCGAGGGCAGCCATGTCGGAAGCACTGACAGGCGAGTCTCCCCACTTGCGCATGAGCTTTGCGGTCGCACCCGACGCCTTGCGAGAAGGGGAGGGGACGGGCGAGGGCGTCATGCTGGAGTCAGTTGGAGCACATGTTGGAAGCAACTCACCTTGCGCGCCCCTTGCCGCGCCCCTTCATACGCGTCTTCAATGCAGCGACGTTCTTGGCAATCTCCTCGGCAGTCACGGCGTTGGAGTTGTCATCCGACTGTCCGGCCGCTGCGGTTAGTTTCATCAACCAAGACAAACTCACAGTCGTCACCCGACTGGTTCACGGCAGGAGCAAGACGGTGCACCATGGTCCTTCCACCCTTCTTGCCACCAGTGGCCTCGCAGTTCTTGAGGCAGCGCTCAAAGATGAGCTCCCAGCGCTCGTCGGCAATCTTATCGCCCAGGATCCTCAGCGCCGAGATGCTTCCTTCGGTAATTGTGCCTGCACGGTCGCTGAGGGCGTCGACAAGGGACTCGAGGTAAGGCTGGAAGAGGGCGAGGAAGAGCTGCTTGGTGCGCTGCAGCAGGGCGGGGATGTAGGTGAGGGGGAGGAGCGCGGGGAAGACGACCTACGAGTTAGTGCGGGCAGCAAGGTGGGTTACTCACGATAAAGACGAGTCCCAGGCCGTTCTCCATTGTCCAGCGGACGCTGTAGCCGTCCTTTTCAAATCCGTCCTCCTCTGTCTTTGCCTTTCCCTCGATGAGGACCTCGCGAATGAGCGCATTGACGGGGGACGCGGGGGTGGAGGCAAGGGCAGTGAATGTCGGGGTGTAAGACTTGGACCAGAGGATGAGTCCGCCTAGAGTGAGCTTGAATCGGAGAGGGCTACTTACTCTGGTGGGATATGGAGACGTGGTCGAGCATGGTGGGCGTAGGGGAGTTGTGGAAGTGATAGATAGGAGATGGAGATGGAGATGGAGATGGAGATGGAGATGGAGATGAGAGGGGACTTGAATCAGGAGGAGTGGTCTTTCGACTCTCGACGGCGAACGCTCCGTTCACGGGCCGATGATGCCATGTTCGCCATGGCCAGAGTTGTACCAGCGTGCTCGCAGTGGTGGTCCACGCTTGCCGGTTGCGTGGGTCCTGACGATCCTGACTTTTGAGTGGGTGGGTGGCGACCACGTGGAAATACTCCCGCATATTTGCTCACCGTGGGAAACTGTGTTCCTCCACCCCACTATGACCGACTGGAGCGGATCATGGCCAGCTGTATTGACTCGAAAGTGTGAACAGCGATCAAAGTGCTCGCGCACCACAACGGACAATAGACATCTATCGACATCTCGCCCCGCCTCGTCTTCTTCTCCTCTCTACTCTATTCATCTCACGGCAGTACATGCGCATAGCCCATCGCTGTCTCTTTAACAACACTCTCTCCCTTCGATCCATTGCCGCGCGCTCCACGCACCCCGCCTTCCATCTCCCCACCTCCTCCACCATCGCACCTTCGCCCGCAATGTCCGCAAACACCTGGTCCCCCTCGTCGTGGAGGGAAAAGCCCATCGCTCAGGACGTCATCTACGAGGACAAGACCCACCTCAACCGCGTCCTTGGCAAGCTGCGCCAGCTCCCCCCTCTGGTCTCTGCCGTTGAGGTGAGCTAACAGCATCCGAAACCCAGCTGACAACAGATCGACCGCCTCAATGAGCAGCTCGCAGATGTCGCTGTCGGCAAGGCGTTCCTTCTTCAGGGTGGCGACTGTGCCGAGCTCTTTGACGACTGCTCTCATGTGAGTCGCCACAGTCTGTTTTACGAGCTGTAACTGATAGACCAGTCGCCAATCGAGCACAAGCTCTCCTTGTAAGACGCGTAGCACTAACCGCGCTGACCTCAGGATCCTCCTCATGTCGCTGATCATCCTCCACGGTTCGCGTCTCCCCGTTGTCCGAGTCATGCGCATCGCCGGCCAGTACGCCAAGCCGCGCTCCAAGCCTACCGAGATGGTCGACATGGAGGTCACCGAGGAGGTCAACGGCCAGTCGACAACACGCACTGTGAAGAAGGAGGTCCTCAGCTTCCGCGGCGACAATGTCAATGGCTACGAGGTTGCGGACCGCAAGCCGGACCCCGAGCGTCTCCTTGGCGCCTACTTCCACTCGACCGCCACTCTCAACTACATCCGCACCCTCCTTAGCTCGGGCTTCGCCAACCTCCACCAGCCCCTCGACTGGTCGTACACCCACGCCCGCAACCCCGAGATCCAGAAGGCCTTTGCCGACGTTGTCGAGAGCCTGCAGGACAGCCTCGAGTTTATGAAGGTCGCGACCGGCGGCGACGGCGGACAGGAGCGCGGCGGAACCGAGACCGTCAACATCTTCACTAGGTGGGTTTACAGGGGTATGGTATCTGCTAACCCCCAGCCACGAGGCCTTGCTACTCGAGTTTGAGGAGGCCTTCACCCGTGCGTCTGGCGGCCGTGGTGTTCCCCATTCCTTCTCGCAGCCCCCTACTCGCCCCGGTACTCCCTCAAAGGAGCGCTCCAGCTCGCATACCCGTGGCTCCCCCGACGCCGAGGGCAAGACTCAGTACTACAACCTCTCGAGCCATTTCATCTGGATCGGTGATCGCACTCGCCAGATTGACGGCGCGCACGTCGAGTACTTCCGCGGTATCGCCAACCCCATGTAAGTTACCAGCCAGGCGCAGCCGCTAACATTCAGCGGTGTCAAGGTCGGACCGACCATGGCGCCCGAGGAGCTCGTCCGCCTTCTCGACATTATCAACCCCGACCGTGTTCCCGGAAAGGTCACCGTTATTGGCCGCTACGGCGCCGACAAGGTCGACCAGTACCTCCCCGCGCACATTGACGCGGTCAAGAAGACGGACCACGTCGTCGTCTGGCAGTGCGATGCCATGCACGGCAACACCAAGACCTCGGCCGCGGACCCGACCCTCAAGACCCGCCACTTCTCGGACGTCATCACCGAGATCACCCGCTCGCTCGAGATCCACCGTGCAAAGGGCACCATTCTCGGCGGTATTCACCTCGAGCTCACCGGCGAGGTCAACGACGAGGGCTTCTCTGTTGTAAGTTGTGCAGTTCATTCTTGTCCTGACTCGCCCCAGACCGAGTGCATCGGCGGATCGATGGAGCTCGAGGACAAGGACCTCTCGCTCAACTACCGCACGCACTGCGACCCCCGCCTCAACTACGAGCAGTCGCTTGGTGAGTTGCCACGAGGAAGCCCTTCTAACTTTCAGACGTCGCGTTCCTCGTCGCCGACCACCTCAAGGCCCGCAGGCGTGGCCAGGTCCCCAGGAATATCTTCGAGACCCGCGGTTAAAAGTAGAATATCAAGCTAGAATCGAGGAGGAGGTGCCGTTGTTCATGACATGCAGTTTATTGATTCGTTCTGGCGGAAGCCAATTCTTCTGACACGGATGCTGGGCCCTGCTGCGCAACAGCATGAATGACACCAGGGCGATCTTTCAGATGGTTGCCACAATGACTCACCGCTACCAGCCTCCTCCGCCTCCCTTGGCCCCGCTTGCCGCTCGCTCCCCTTCTCTCCTCCCTCGCCAGTCGTCGCAGTGACGCGGGACACGGAAAAAGTTATACGCAAGCTCGCGCTTACGCTCCTGGACGAGTTAGGAATCGAACCAAAGACCTTGTCAAGATGTAGGTGCTAATGACACGCTCTACCAACTGAGCTACACGCCCATGGATGTGGACTGATCCGGACACACCGCCGCGAGCTCGCCGGCCTCTCCGCAGGGCGCCGGTGCGCGGTCTTGGACCACCTGCGAGTCTGCAGAATGGCAGAATGAGGTACCATCTTGTCGAGTACCTAGTCGCTCTATCTCTCGCTGTCTGTGTGACACGGACGTGGACACGACGGCCCCCAGGACACTGAAGTCCTCTGCGCCAGGGCGACACCTCCACGACACCCCGGAAGTCGCGTGCCTCTCAGTGTGTCGCGGCGCATAAATCGCCGATGGGAGTTAGGTGGGCGAACGTATTGCGTTGCTAGGAGCTGAGTTGGTGTACTGCAGATGTCGCGACTCGGCACGAGGATGAGAAATGAATTAGAAACAACTACAAAAATGGCCAGAACGATACAGACAGAATCGCGACCGCTGCCTACACGCGCGCGGGGCTGGGTTCTGTATATCATCACAACGGCGAGAAGGCGGATATGGCTGTCGCGTTATCACCATCCCAGTGGTCGACTGCAAAAACGCTCACCTGTCAGGTCACGTAGCCATTATCTCAGCCTGTCTCCGCTGGAGGCGTTATGCACCCGCCGGCCCCTCCCCTCCTATAGCAGCTATTCAGGCGAGAAGGCCAGTTGTGAGCTGGGAGACAATTTCAAGTCTGTTGCTGCCTTGCGTTCGTCAGACAGTTCCGCCACATGGTAGTGGGACTCGATTGGGAATGGGTAGCCGTTGAGGGTTCACAAGGACCGCTACCTGCACCCTCCTAGGACGTCAGCTATAGGAAAGAAGAAACCAGACGAGATATAAGTATGGGTTTAAACCCCGGAGATCTCTTCGAACCCATGGGAAACCGCAAAAAGATGGTCATCAACGAAAAAGGATTCTCCGCCGGGGAATCGAACCCCGCCCAATCGCGATCATTAAGTAATGAAAAGCGACTATACTAACCGATATACTAGCGAAGATTGCTGCTTTTGAAGAAAAGCAAAGCGGCCACAAATATGGTTGGAGGCGGATTCGTCGGGTTTTCTGTTCCGTGGAAATCTGCAATGACGCAGGTCGTGGAGTCGAACTCAACAGGCCGACGGAAGATGTAGCGCAATGCAGACAGTGAAGGACGTGCAGCAGCGAAGCACACATAGAGGCTAGTGCGGCATGGGCACTGTTCGGAACCCTATTCTCGGTGCTGTATGGGCTATTCTCGTCGACATCGCGTCTTAGCGCAGTCTGATAGCTGATAGCTGGTTCACCCGTGCGAGACAAACGCCACGATGGTCGATCTCAAAGTCTCGCCATTGATAGTGTAGATGCCGATGGGCCCACTCCAGCAGGCTGGGTGTGGCGACAGGGTGTTGATGACGGATCAACCAGGCTGTAAGCGGGGTAAGAAGAATTCAGAAGCAATGCACGTGTCGGCCTCCACCCCGGCTCGGGATGCCGGGCTGGATCACATGTCCCCGTGCCTTGCGACTAAAGATTCGCGAGGTGTTATTTTGGGTGCTCGGCGACTCGTTCCCAAGAAACCTCACAGTCTTGGGCTGTCGAGGCGCCAGTGTTGGGGACTAGAAACCCAAGGAGGGTCGGAATCGCGGCCAACGCTTGCATTGTACAGCTTGTGCAGGACCTGCCGCTTCCCGCGGACAAGTCGACTGGAAAGCCCAACCGGGCCTCACCGCCCTCTTGCTTGGTCGGCTATCCCCCCCGCAATCTGCAGGAGTCCCCACACGCCACACGCCACAGGTCGCTGCTGACAACAGGACCGAGAGGAAGCGAATCAGACCTCTTTCCGTGCCAGGTCGGCCGGGAGTGAGGTGGGGCACCGAGAGCTGGAAGCTTGCCGCGTTTCTCGTTACGAGCCTTACGGACGGCATGAAGTAAGCCCCGCTAAACGTCCGGCAAAAGATGGGAAAACCCAATACATCCAGTTGCACCTTTGTTGAGAGCCTGGGGAGCCCCCTCATGCCCCTCATGCGTCATCCACACGCACGCGACCCCAACAGCAAGGTGCAAAGTCAACACTGCCTTCCAGTGCGGAGCCAGAAAACAAACCTGAGACATGCGCGCAGCACCCACATGAGCCAAAAAAACAGCTGGAGCCCAGACTCCGGTAAGTTTCTTCGGGTCAAGGTGTGGTGCGTGCACAAGTCGGATGCCATAGTCCTCTCTGCTCGCTTGAGTCTGGTGCACATGAAGGGACGAGTTCCATATATAGAGTAGCAGCAATATGGCATACCTCCTTCATCGAGCGACTCGTCTTCATCCATCCTCATTCATCCCACTAATCCACTCTTTTTACCTCACTCTAGACACGGCACCTCTTAATCTTGACTACCGCAGAGACAGAGTGCCTTGAACAACATATCAACATCTAAGACTCCATCCCTCCACCACCACCACCACCATGGACGGCAAACACGGCCTCGGCGATGGCGATAAACACGGCCTCGGTAATGTGGCCGTGACCGGCGCGTACGACTCTGAGAAGGGCCATCCGGAGTATGTCTCTCATAACGAGGCGATGCACACCTCCCACATCGACCCCGGAAACCCTCTTGCTCTGAACGGTGAGTTCCACCGCCGACCATCACTGACGCGGCAGAGAAGGGAGAGCTCGAGGGCGGTGTCAAGCGTCAGCTCAAGCAGAGGCATATGGCAATGATCGCCATTGGAGGAGCCATGTAAGTTTAGCATCGTTCTTTAGCCATTTGCTAACAAGCAGCGGAACGGGTGAGTTGTACTGCCTATCTAGCCGTCCAGGCCATCGCCGTGTCTGTCGTGGCGCTTGATGCGGGTCTGGATGTGACGGCGCGCTGCGGCCCCGCACAGTTCTCAGCGAACCCTGATGGTCCGATGGGGTTCCGTTGCTACCCCGGATGCTCCGCCCGGGGAGACTTGTGCGGAGCCGGAGAGAATCCCGGAGCAACCACTCTGAAGGGAATATGCCACTTTGGCGGTTTCCTACCCAGGTGGGCAGGGTCATCAGATCCGCATCTACCCGGACGATCCTGCAGACCCGGAGCAACAGATACCGCGTTCATAGGCTAGCCACTGACATCAGGTCTCTTCATCGGTTCCGGCCAGGCGCTCGCGTCCGGTGGACCAGTGTCCCTCTGGATCGGTTACTGCCTCATGTCGACCATGGTATACGCGATGATGGTCGCTCTCGGCGAGATGGCGACGCTCTTCCCCGTCGCCGGCGCGTTCACTCACTATGCTAGTCGTTTCGTAGACGAGTCCCTTGGCTTTGTGAGTTGCGAGCTGCTCGATTGCTCGGATGTGTTGTGGCATGCCGCATCATCCAAGTGGCGCTCAGGACATGGGCTGAAATCTGACCCTAAGGCTATGGGTTTCAACTACTGGTACTCGTGGGCCATCACCCTTCCCAGTGAGTGGTGCTTCCAATGGAAGCACGCAACGCGCAAAAGGTGCAAGCTGACCCGCCAGCTGAGCTCGTCGCCGCCGCCATTGTCATCGAGTACTGGGACACCAACACCAAGCACACAGCGGGGTGGATCACCCTCTGCCTCGTGCTCGTCTGGTTCATCAACCTCTGGGGCGCCCGCGCGTGAGTTTGAAGATACTAATGTTTGCTGACAGATAGCTACGGTGAGGCCGAGTTCTGGTTCTCGACCATCAAGGTCGTCACGATCATCGGCTTGCTCATCCTCGGCCTCATTCTCATGTGTGGCGGTGGACCCACCCACGACAAGATTGGCTTCCGTTACTGGCGCAACCCCGGACCGTTCAAGCCCATCTCCATCAACACACAGTCTGGTACGCCCGGAGTCATTGACAGTGACTGGGGCAAGTTCCTCGGCTTCTGGAACGTTTTCGTCCAGGCTGCGTTCTCGTTCATTGGTACCGTGAGTGAAGGCGGCACTGGCGATTCGTTCAACGCTGACCCGGTAGGAAATCATTGGCACCACCCTCGGTGAGGCGGAGAACCCCCGCAAGACCGTCCCCAAGGCTATTCGCCGCGTATTCTTCCGTCTCCTTGTCTTCTACGTGTTTGGAATCTTCTTTGTGAGTGGAGATTCGGTCGTGAAATAACCTAGCTCACCATCAGATCTCCGTCCTTGTCCCCTACAACTCGGAGAACCTCCTCAACCCCGACAACTCTGGCACCGCCGCAGCCTCTCCTTGGGTCATTGCCATCGTCAACGCCAAGATCAAGGCCCTTCCCTCGATCGTCAATGCTGTCATTCTTGTCTCTGCTTGGTCGGCAGGTAACTCTGACCTGTACGCTGCCTCGCGTACCATGTATGCGCTCGCCCTCGAGGGTAAGATGCCCAAGGTCTTCCGCAAGTGTACCCGCTCCGGTCTCCCCATTTGGTGCGTGTGCGTGACCGGACTGTTTGGCGTTCTTGCCTACATGGCTACTGGCGGCACGAGCGCTCAGACTGCGTTCAACTGGCTCTACAACCTCTCGGCCATCACTGGTCTCCTCACATGGTGGACCATTCTTCTTTCGTACCTCCGCTTCTACTACGGCCTCAAGAAGCAGGGCATCTCGCGCGACTCGCACCCCTACCGTGCCCCCTTCCAGCCCTGGCTGAGCTGGTACGGTTTCATCTGGTTCACCCTGATTGTCCTCTTCAACGGTGAGTAACGGTGCCACTGTGGCACTTTATCAGCCTGGACCTGTTCCTAACACTCGCAGGCTTCACCGTCTTCCTCAAGGGCAACTGGAACATTTCCAACTTCTTTGCTGCCTACATCACTGTGCCCGTCTTCGCCCTCGCTTACTTCGGCTGGAAGATTGTCAAGCGCACCAAGATCATCCCCCTCGAGGAGATCGACTTTATGTCTGGCCGCCGCGAGCTCGACGAGATGGAGGCCCACGACAATGAAAAGTATGCCCCCGACTCGCTCTGGAAGCGTATTCTCTCCGTCATCTTCTAGACAGAAAAGTAACAGATCCGACCTCACATTTCGAGTAAAAGTAATGAGCGTGCCGGTTGTAATGGACCTAGCACCGGTACTAGTGCCGATGCCCCACGTTGATTGTGCTATGCATTCTCGTAGGGAGAACCTCCCACTAGCTTTCCCAGAGCGCGAACCGCATATCCAAGACAATCTGCACAGATCCACCATCTGTCCACTCCAAATCCCCTAATCCCAGCGTGGCTCCGGGCGCGTGCGTTGGAGAGGATCTATCCAGCTCATGGGTGCAAATAATCCTGTAGATCGACAGTTGGGTGAGCGCCGACAGTGCGCCAAAATGTTTAGTGGCAGTGAACCCCGAGACGGTGGCCGAGACATTGGACACCAATGTGCTGATGACGAGTCCCAGTTGTGTGCCTACAAAGCAAACGGTGCATGCTGTGCCGACTGCTGAATAATAACTGCGCCTCGGGAGCGAGCGGTGGATAGCAGCCCGACAGCGATGGGCAGCAGCATGGCAGCAGCGATAACGACCAATGTCGTGCAGGAGATAAGAGCCGACATCCGCCTGACGTTTCCTTCAGGTTTGCGGCAAATTTCAACCGCCCAGCCAGCAACAACAGCGACTTGCTCTCTCCGCTACTTCTCGAGCCTCTCTGCACCACCATGGCTCTCTACGCGTATCCGACCGCAAACGCGCAGCTCATCGCCGCTCACGGCCTGCAGGCGCACTTTGAGGGCGGCTTCTTTGCCCAGACCGTGGCGGTGAGCTCGGACAGCAGCGCACCCTCGACGCCGGCCGATGGCCCGACGCGTTCCTCAACTCCGGCCCTCGGGCACTCTGCGGCTGCGTCCGAGGGCTCGACGCGCCCGTCCACGCCCACGACCCCGGCCCCCGAGCACGTCTCGTACGGGCCCGGCGCGTTTCTCGAGCGCTCGGCCGTCCCGCCGCCGCCGCCGCCCGCGACGATCGACGACATCCCCGACACGGACGCGACGCAGATCTACTACCTCCTGACGCCCGACTCGTGGCGGGGCCGCATGCACATGAACCTGCACGCCGTGAGTGGCAACCTGCAGCTGCCCGGCGGCCGAGCGCGTGGCCGAGGTGCCAGCTGACAGCAGACATTCCACGTCCACCACGCGGGCCGCGCCGTGTACACGCTCATCCGCCCGCCGACGGCGGGCAGCAAGGTCGAGGTGCGCCGCGTCGTCATGGGCGCGGACGTCATCAAGGGCGAGCGCACCCAGCTGTACGTGCCCGGCGGCTGGTGGAAGGCGTCCGAGATCCCCGAGGACGACCTCCGGGCTGTCGAGGCCGGCGAGGCGGACAGGGAGCACACGGGCTGCCTCATCTCCGAGGTTGTCGTCCCCGGCTGGAACCCCCGCCAGCACCAGTTTATCGACCTCGACAAGGTGAGTCGAGTTCACCTGCTACCGGAAAGGAGGGGAAAGGAACGTGCATCCGAGCTGGTGCTGACGGCAGCTCCGCCACATGTGGCAGGGCGAGCAGGGCTGGGAGGCCTACGAGAAGTACATTGCCCCGCCTGCCGGGTGCGTGTACCCCGACAAGGAGTAGTTGTGGCCGATGACTATGGACATGGACTCTGGACTAGACGAGAGGGTAACGACGCTTCATGTAACCCATCGGGGTTAGTGGCGCTGCTGCCCTCTGTAGCTGACGAAACCCATGCATGCAAGTATGGAACCGTCTCCTCCGCTGCTGTCATTTTCTTTACTTCTTGCCCTGGGCAAGCCATGTGTCGATCTGCTCCTGGGGGACGCCGTCGAGGCGGTGGACGAGGTAGTCAACCTGTTGTCAGCCAAAGTTCCGGCGTGGACAGCTGTTCCGGCCAGTCTCAACCGCCAATGACGAGGAGCCCATCGATTTGAATGCTGCGCGGTCGGTATACTCACCTCGACGTCCTTGGTGAGGGGAATGACATAGTCGCGGTAGAGGGCGACGACATGGTTAATGTCAATCTTGCCGCGGAGGCCGTTCTCATGAGGAGGGACGGGGACGACGTGTCCGTCGGCGTCCATCTCGCAGCCGTACACGCGGGCCTTGTTGGCGAGGCGGACAAGGAGGCGGGCCTCGACCTCGGGCTTGGTGATCAGCGCCTCGAGGGCCGCAGTGTTTGGCGGGTTCGAGAGAATGTGGGGGATAAAGTCCCACGGGGCCTCGCGGAACTTGGACTCGGAGACGAACATGCCTGAGGTCAGTTCAAAGCCCGGGGGAGTAGAGCCAGGTCATGTGGGCCCGGGGGTGCCATCTGGCTTCCACTTCGCTACTCACCAAAGTGGATACGCCTGCTGAGGGCCTGGAGGACCTCGACGTCGCGGGTGGCCGCGCTGCCKCTRSTCATGCYGYCSTYRAMSGCGKCCAGARGTCTCTGWCGACGCTSWGCKAYGCGMCGGTCRGYGCSGWCGYRGGGCRAGCCSSGAGSSWCCTCGSYGWYMCCGRKGMCRATGTGGTYGACKTTTCARARGKCAASRATGMGGTTSYWGACGTTGACGCTGGGGTGCGACGAGGCGGGGACGTGCAGGAGAGTCGGGAAGGTCTGCGCCGCGATCGCAGGCATGGGGAGCTTGTCGAGCGGGGTGAAGGGGTGCTCGTCCGGCGAGGTGAAGCGGCGAGCCTTGGCTGCGGGTGTTAGATGATGTGGCCTGCTGTGCTTTCTGCTTTGAATGGGACGTGAACAGCAGACCGGTCCACCATCCCTAGCCAGAGTGTCACCTCCGCTCGGGAGCGACGTGCCGGGCACTGAGCGACTCACCGTGGAAGCTCTCGGTCTCGAAGAGGAACCACTCAAGCCATGAGCCGTCCCATGTGAGCTGGTCCTTGAAGGCTCCGGCCTCGTAGATTTTCTTGTTGTGGGCGAACTGGGCGCGCTCGATGAGGACTGCGAGTTAGTTGCGTGTGCGAGGTCGGGATCTCCGACGGGGGCGCGGACGGGCGAGGTGACATGCAGAGCCACAGGGGTAGCATGTAGAGCCGCTGGGGTAGCATGAGTCCGACGACGACTCGCTGTGAACGCAGCGGGCCGCCTACAAGCGTGCATTGTCTGCTGCCCCTGGCTGCAGTGGGCAGTGGGCCTTGCCGTTTGGCAGCAGGGAAGTCCATCGGAGGTAACGCCCACCATAGCTCAGCTACTCCTTAGCTGAAGAGATTTGTGTGCCGACGGTGTCTCTCCTGTCCTCACTCACGGAAGATGATCGTGTCCTCGAGACGAATGAGCTGTCCGCGGATGTTCTCGAGAGAGAGGATGCGGTCGGGGCTTGCGCCCGTTGTGAGGTTCATGTAGGGCGGCAGGGTCACCAACGAGCCGGGTGCTCGAGACCAGATGGGCAAAGGGGTGCGGGGACGGCGGGTGCGGAAGAGGGCGAGAGCTGTGCGTCTCGCTGTGAGTGTTGTTGTGGAACGGAAGAGAGATGTCAACATGCAAAACGGGCAATCGCAAATGGTGGAGGAGGGACACCCGGTTATTCCACCCAATTCGACTCATTTCGCCATTTGCTGGGTTGGCTGTCACCCAGGCAGGTGGTGCCGCCGATCGGCTCGGCTCGGCCACAAAAATGTTCGGCCTCCGCCGGCTGCTGCCAGCTGCAATCTCCCTCGCCCTGCGCGTGCTCGGCTTTCCCGTGGCGTCCACTCGACGCACGGCCATTGTCCAGTGGTATACAGAATGCATAGAACACACCCATCCCGTCTCTAGCTCTAAACCCCGTTGAACATGGTATGATGGTATGGCTGACAAAAAATTCCAGGTCCAGAGTATGGCAGGCACTTAGGCCTTGCCGGCAGCGCGCGCCTCCTTGCGCTTGCGCTTCTCGATCTCCTTGCGGCGCGACTCGAGCTTCTCCTTCTGCGCAGCGTTAGTACCCCGCTTCCGACAGTAGCAGCAGCAGTGACTCACCTCGGCGCTCTTCTCGGCGTTCGAGTACTTCATCTTCTCGTAGAGCTTGGCCTTCTTGTTCGACATCATAATCTTGCGGAGGTCCTCGTCGGCGCGGCCGTTGGCGTTGGCCTTGGGGGCGGCCTTGCCGTGGATCTTGGTGGCCTCCTTGAGCTGGGCCTTGAAGGCGGCGTGCGATGTGCCGTTGGCCTCGGCCTCGAGCTCGGCGGCGTGGAGAAGAGTCTTGTCCGAGGGGTTCTGGGCGGCAGCAAGAAGGGCCGGG
The DNA here is from genome assembly GCA_002973495.1 of Apiotrichum akiyoshidainum. NCBI lineage: Eukaryota > Fungi > Basidiomycota > Tremellomycetes > Trichosporonales > Trichosporonaceae > Apiotrichum > Apiotrichum akiyoshidainum. Next base: position 25,757 of record PQXP01000343.1, read on the forward strand.
GGGTACTCGGCCTCCTCCTTGTCCTCCTGCTCCTCCTCGTCGTCGCTCTCCTCGTCGTCCTGCTCGATAGCCTCGTCCTCGTCCTCGTCGGCGGCCTCGGCACCCTCCTCCGTGTTGTCGAGCCAGGGGCGCTCGGCCTCTCCCTCGCCCTCCCACGGCGAAAGGTGGGGAGGAAGGAGCTTGCCGGGTCCGTACTCGGTTGTTCCGAGGACCTTGCCGCGGTTCACACAGTCGGCAACCCACTGGGGCTGAACCCAGGTCCATTTCCTGCCACCCTCCATCTCGCGCCTCCGCTCGTCGGTCATGGGACGGTCGATGAGAACGTGGGTGATGGTGTCGGCGTTGGCGGCGTTCGAGGGGCTGGGAGCCGAGAGCGAGGTGACGACCTTGCCGCCGAGCGCACGGATGACAAACTCCCAGGTGCGCGAGGAAGTCTCACGCGAGAGGTAGAAGGTGTAGGGGGAGAAGATGAGGGACTTGGAAGAAGAGGGGTTGGAGCCGGCGAGCAGCGAGGTGTATGTCGGGAGGGCAGCCTGCTGGACGTCCTCGACCTTGGCGGTGCTCTTCGAGGGGCGCTCAACAAAGTCCTCCTCCTCCTCGGCAGTGTCCTCCTCCATCTCAACGTCCTCCTCGTCCTGAACGGTGGCAGCCTTGGTCGAAAGGCCGGCAATGGCACGCTTGACGGCCTTCTTCGAGACGCCCTCAGCGGCGGTGGCGCCAGTGGCCTTGTTCTCGACAAGACGGAAGGCACCGACAGTCTCTCCACGCTCGTCCTGCTCGACGTCAAGGGGAGGGGGGTAGACGAGGTTCTCGTCGGTGTAGAGCTTGTAGAGGACAAACGAGATCATGGTGCGGTAGAGCTCGGCAAAAGTGAGGAGGATACGGAAGTCGACGTCGGTGGGAACGTGCTGCTGGAACTCGTAGCCCTCGAGCCACCTGACCTTGACGAGCTCGCCGCCGTGGCCGGGAACCTCACACTCGTAGTAGACACCCTTGATGCCGAGGAAGACCTTGCGGAGCGAGTGGGTGCGGATGGCCCAGACCTTCCACTCGTTGATGAGACGGCCGCACTCGGCAATGACGGCCGAGGGGACAAGAGTCTTGCCAGGGATAGGGTTGGTGGGGAGCTTGGAGAAGAGGTGGACGAGGTTGAGGGGGTCCTGCATGTCCTGGAGCGCGAGGGTGAAGGTGGGGTAGCTGAATGTCAGTGAATGAATGTTTGTTTAGACTCACCGCTCCTTGACAATGTGGTCGAGGCGCGAGACGGGCTTGCTGGCCTCGAGGTTCTTGGCGAGACCCCACTCGCCACGGCCGACGGCGCGGGCAAGCTTCTTGGCAAAGGCCTTGTGCTCGCGGAACTTGACGAGGAGGGGCTCGTGGAGGAGGTACTGGATGTCCTTGTGGTAGTAGAACGACGCGGGGGCGGACGAGCCCTTGTTGGCGCGCTTCTTGTGGAGCGGCTCACGGGGGTAGATGCCTGGGGTTAGTACGCAGTAGTGGTAGCGGAGCACGGGATGCACGATCCAGCGCGCTACTCACCCTTGAGGATGCAGAGACGACGGAAGTCGGAGAGGGAGATCTGGAGCTTCTTGAGGGCCTGGTTACGGGTGATGTAGTTCTTGGCCGCGCCGGACTCTCCCCTCTTCTTGATGCGAGCCATTTTAGATAAGTGTAGGGGGTTGTTGTCGTCGGAGTGGGGTAGGTCGACGTTTTGATGGAGCAAGAGGACACGGAGAGCGAGCGGCGATGAGCAGCAGCAGCAGCAGCGCGGCGAGGACGAGCACCAGCCTCTGGTGGAGGAGGGCACAACATTCTGCACAAAAACCTGGCCGTGTCCAGAAATTTTTGATTCCGCTCTCATGTCCCAGCCACTGAAACCACGTGGCAATTTTGAACAACCGGTTTGCGCAAAGTGGAGGGCTTTAGCAAGACATTGAGGATTCGGGAGGCTTTGTTGTTGTTGCGTCAGTTGCACGTCGCCATCATCGCCACCACCACCACCACCACCACCAGCTCCCATGGCGAGGAAGTGTCCCCAGTGTGGGTCCCGCAAGTGGCGAAAGGATGCCGTCTCCGGCAGTGTAGTCTGCGAGGAGGGCCACGTTCTCACCGTGCGTATCTCCATGACTCCGGCAGCTTGGCGGATTCGAGCTAACACACGCAGGGAGTTCGCGAAGAGAACCTCATCTCGGAGCCCACCGGCCATGCTATGCAGAAGCGCCGCACAACAAAGGGGCCGAGAGTAAACCAGCGTAAAGAGCACGGCACGGCGAACCCGGATTGTAAGTGCCTGCTGTCCACCCTCGAGCACCGCTGACCGCCAAGTCTACCATGGACCGGCAGCAGAATACCTGCGACTGCAGGGACTGCAGCTTCTTCTTCGACATCAGGTATCTGCGCTCAGGCAGCTCTGGTCGCTTCCTGATGCTCTCGAGGTGGGCTCTCTGAGGGGTGCTGTGTGAGCTAACCGCCAGGTGGTCGTGCGCGAGCTCTGGACGTATCAGCTGCTTCTCACGCCGTTCCCGCAGAAGCACAAAGCAGAGGAGCTCCCCAAGTCGCCGCCAAAGATGACGCAGAAGGCGCAGTCGTCGCAGTTTGTGTTCAACGGCGACGACGACGACGAGGGGAAGAATGCGGGGAGCGGATCGGACAGCGACGGGGTGGGCGAGGCGGCGTGGGGCTGAGGAGCGAGGGTCGCCTCGGAAGTGTTGTCTCCCGGGACACCCTTTTCGACGTCCATCATGTTGAGTTGAAAAAAAAAGGAAGGTGTGTGAAGGTGAAG